>JAIQCU010001167.1:0-25314 GCA_022114935.1 Leptestheria dahalacensis | reverse complement strand
GAATTGGGAAAGTGTCCAGCTTTTAATTGAATCTAAATATTCGCATAGTGTAACTCATTCAAAGTGATAGTTGTGAAATCTTTCTTATGCTACCTATCTATCTATCCATCCATCCATCCATCCATCCAACCACCCAATCGTCATCATTCGTCCACCTATCTATCTAGCTATCTATCTATCTATCTGTCTTTCTGTCTATCTGTCTATCTGTCTATCTGTCTATCTGTCTATCTGTCTATCTGTCTGTCAGTCTGTCTGTCTGTCTATCTGTCTGTCTATCTTTCTGTCTATCTATCTATCTATCTATCCATCCATCCACCCACCCATCCATCCATCTATCCACCCATCCATCCATCCATTCGCAGATCCATCCGCATCCATCAATCCATCCAACTGCAAGTTAATGTAACTGAAGAGCAGTTATGTGTAATTAGGAAAGCGATCGCTATTTCTGTTTGTCTACCGTCTGGAAATAAATAGTTTGGCACACACGGGAAATGGCACTCGGATTGGTCGATGGCGTGTGCACAGCGACGGCAGTTATGTGGCGTTATGACAGCCGGGTTACGCCCTTGACGTTGCCTCTTTTCTATTGGCGCTATGGAATTCATAAATCCCGCCCCTTTCACATATGCAACAGCCATTCATATTTGGTCTCCACTCTGACATAATTTATGATCCTTCCCCTTTCACACAGTCCTCCTGAACACTTTAGGAAATATCTCATAATTTCAATAACTTTTTCAAATTTACTCATTTAACTATTAAACTTAAGTAAACGTTAAATTAATAATAAATAACAATTATTCATAATTATGATAACTATAATAGAGTATAACTTTAACGGTTATATAAAATTAAAATAAAAATTAATACAATAATTTAAGTAAATATAATTAATACAATTAAGTTTATTAAATCACCGATTACATTAACTGTTAAATATAGAGATTAGCAATAAAGGGAACAGAGAAACGACAAGTCAGAAATCGTATCAATACACAAAGAAATAGAAAGTATCCGCTTGAATAATTGGATTATTTCTGTCCTTTCTGGTATATTCCATCAGCAAATTGACAAATGAAAGGGAGAATTTACAAAAGCAGTGAAAATAGACGGTGAACTCCGAACTGGTGGGGGGGGGGGGCGGGTAGATGGGAAGAATTACACGCACAAAACAAACAAACAAAATCGGAAATGAATTTAATTAATTAATCAGTTAACTGAATGAAAATCAAGACTAGCTTCTAATTAGGAACATCCACAAAGAAGATATAAGACAGCAGAGACACGACACGATTCCCAATGTCCATAACTTGTGCAACGGTGAGGGTTTTAAAAGAAATCAATGTTGGATAAAATTCTGGTGAAAAAGCACACGCGAAAACACGGCGAATAACAAGATTTTCCCTTTTAAAACAACGCGATATGTTGCACACACACACACACACACACACACACACACACACACACAGGGATAACACACAGAGATACACGAATCTAAGTTCATCACGAAATGCCACATTCTCTAGCTGGGTTGATTCAAAAGTTTGCAGCAGCGACGAGGGGATACCAAAAGCAAGGGACACGTGAAATCAATACTCGAGTTCGAATTCGCTCGGCTTAATCGTTGATGATGTTGTTCTTCTTTTGTTTCCACAGGAATCATAGTCACTGATTGTTGTCTTCATATCAAGAATCCCTGCGAGGGGGGAAATAGTATTCCATGTAATTAGCTAGTTGAATGTAATTAAGTAAGTTAATAGGATAGACGATACGGCTAATAGGTATTAGATGGTTAATGCAAAGGTTAATCAAAGTATATAACGTTAAGCTTCGGTTAGGTTAGGTTAGGTTAGGTTAGGGTTAGGGTAATACGCTAGGGTGAATCGGGATAGTTGTATTTTCAACAAACGGTACGTTTCGGTCATCTAACTGTCTTTCTATCTATCTTCTATCTATCTTATATCCATAAAACCATTCCAACTTGTGCAAAAAGGATCCTGATTTTTGGGATGTTTCGGGTATAACATTGCAACATGAATAAGTTTGGGCGTAAAAGACGTACGTGATACTCAAGGTAAGGGTCCTGGTGGTACAGGTAGCGCCGACCGTGATGAGGAAGGTCGATGGATGTACAGCGGGCTGGTTTCACTGCTAGAACTGGGGTGCAGGGTTGCCATACCGCTCGATACTCCGTATTTGAACTCGCGGTGCAGATCTGTAAGTAGCGGAAAATCAGCGTTGAATGCCATTTCAGGACGAGCGTATATCCAGGCAATGGTCCCACTCGGTTAGGTTAATTCATTTCAAATTTAGGTTAGAATATGCAAGGTTAAATTACAGGTTTACAGGTAGGTTAGGCATGGTAAGTTAGGCAGGCATACAGATAGTTATCAAGCAGTCGATAGATAATAGGTTAGCCATTAGGATAGGTGACCTTAAGTTAGGTTGGATAGGTTAGGTTAGGTTAGGTTAGGTTAGGTTAGATCCTTGCGGTTATGCTTGAGTGTTTGTTACCTGAAGGAGTTGGAGTTGCTCTGTTGTCGTCTTTGGTGTTGGGTTCGTCCTTGATCTGGGTTTCTTGATGGCCGCTGTGTTGAATTGTCAGCGACAGGCAATGAGCCTTGGATTCCTGTGGTGACTCTTTGTCGTTTCTGGGCGATTTGACGGAGCCTTTGCCACTGCTCTTCTTGCTCGAGCGATGTATTTTCAACTCGGGCATGACTGCAGCGTCTCCATCGCGGTTTTTGTGAGTCATCATGTGCTGCTTCATATTACCCTGTTCAAACTCGAGAGTTCTTACATCCGGACAAAACATGGCGGGCAATTGACTAGGTTTTAGATGTAGGGCTACTGGTTTCAATTGAGTGCCCACAGTAATACGTTGATTCAGATGCTTTTGACTTGTGATAACTTCGGGAAAATCGCTTAACAAAGAGCCCCCTCATAAGCTGGTGATCTATGCAATGATTGTTTACCTTAGTCGTAAATCCGCGATCGCAAACATTGCACTTGAAAGGTCTCTCTTTGGTGTGACTTCTGTAGTGGATCTCCAAAGCTGAGTGACAAGCAAAAGTTTTTAAGCAAATGTTGCACGTGGTGTTACCACGACCTGTATGACAGACGAACACACGTTGTATATCTTTCACCCTCAAGAGATAATCACGGTTTTATTTACCTTGAACAGAAAGGGGTAAATTGAGAGGGTTGAAAGTGGGTTGCGGCAGAGCCATCGAGTTTTGCAACGACGATAGGGACGAGTTAATTCCTTTGGGTGGAGACGGCACCACATTGAACGGGTTGAACAAAGGTGGTGTTAAATTTAACGGTTCCTGTTCTGTTTTAGCTGTCACTGCAGGCGCTGGAGAACCTTGAGACCGATTTGGAAGTGTCGATAGCCAAGTGTAGTAGTTGTCCATACTAGGACGAGCCTCACTGGTTTTACAGCCAAAGTTCTCCTCCTCAGAGTCTGATCCATGTTCTAATTTAATATCTTTCTTGGCAACTGGCTCATGGTACTCGGCGTTGTTCAGATCCTCGTGGTTTTGCGACAGTGATGAAGTTCTCTCAACATCGACGTTGTAGTGTCCAAGTGATGCAGGAACGTGCGATGAAGTCGATGAAGTGGGCGAAGGTATGCTGGACGATCGACCCTCGCTACCGGCATCAGCTTCAGGTTCACGCTGCTTGGCTAAGCCTGCCGCGGCGCTCAGATTGACTGGGTAGGGCTGATGCGCTGGTAAATGCAACGGGTGCATTGCTGGGTGGTGCGGCATGAATGGGTGGAAGCCTCCGACGAACGGGAACGGCGCCGGAAAATCTCGTAACTCTGCAGCCTGAATCTGCTCCGGTGTCAGGTCCGTAGGTTCCCCCGTGTGCAGTCGGATGTGCTGCTGGAGTACTAGACCGTTGATGAATTTCTTGTGACACACGGGGCAAATGTGCATCATGCGGGCTGGTGGCTTGGCCCGATGTACTCCCATGTGAGTTTTCAAGTTACCCTTGGTGGTGAAGGCCCTACTGCAGATCTTACATTTAAACGGTCGCTCACCAGTGTGGGTTCTGTAGTGCATTTGCAGTGCACTCTTGCAGGACAATACCCTGTGGCAGACGACACACTCATTGGGGTCGACGACCTTGTTATCGATGTTGTCGACCAGCTGTTGCAGTTTCGAAGTTTCCGAGGTTTTCGTAACTTCGATTAAGCTCTCCCAAGCATTGTCATTAGAACCCGGACGAGGTAGGAGATTTGTATAGATGGCTGGATCCTTTGCAGGATCCACATCTCGCGGAAGGATTACCGGTCCATTTGGTGTTTGGATACCCAAAGTGGGTACTGACGCATTCTCGCGTGGTGGAAATACCGGCAGAGCTCCTGGTAGGGTTCCGGGTAAGGTTCCTGGCAAAGAGAATGCAAATGGGAAACGGAAGTGTCCCGGAGGCAAATGCGGAGGGAAACCAAGAGGAGGGAAAGGTAAATTGGAAGGGGGTGATTGTCTGGCACTCAAATCCTCTGGATTCTGAAAAGGGCCGCTGTTGTTTATTTCCGCCGACGCCGCGGTATTTTTATTAGCCTTTGTGTATTCCTGACTATGGGAGTGACTGTCATCGCTGAACTCGTCCTGTGAAAACATACGACTGTCTCCTTCTGTGTCAGCCGTTTCGGAATTAGAGTTCCTCGATGGTACTTTCATCGATGGTGACTCTTCATCCGCGTTCTCGCAGTTCTTGGAAGCCGACTCGGGCGTCTGCTCGTCAAGGATTATGGGCTTTTTCAAGTTCTCGGGGAATTCTTGGGTGACCGGGATTAATGACAACTCTTTCGTCGCTGGGTACGCTTTCTTGGGCGAATGTGACTCGGGATTGCTAGCAGGGCTAAACATTGGCGGCACCAGAGAACTACTGATGTTCGATTCGGAATGCGATTTCATGGAGGATCCGAGTGCGTTTGGATGAAGGGGACGAAATACCGGCATGACAGGGGTTGGCGGTCCTCCCGAAGGTGGCGTTTTCGAATCCTCCAGTTCCAACTGCGACAGAAGCGGTGGATGAAACTTGTCCAGGTGTTCTGGAACCGGGTGTGGATTCATTTTGATATGCGGGAACCTTGCAGTGTGCCTCTGGAAGTGAACTTTGAGGTTGCCTTTGGTGGTAAATCTGTTACCGCAGATATTGCATTTGAATGGGCGCTCGCCCGTGTGGGAACGAATGTGTATCTGAAGAGCAGAATCGCTACTAAACACTTTGCCGCAGTAACGACAGCGATGCTTGAAGGTTTGATCCTTCCTTCCTTCACTAGCGCTTCCACCATTAGCCCGGAATCCCAATTCGTCGGCCAGGTTGGTAGCTAACAAACCCTGGGAGGCATTGCTCAGCACCTGCTGGGCTGTCCTCTGAAGCATCTCAAGGGTGCTAGGAGCATCAGGGGCCGGCGGTGGTTCAGTAGTTTGTAAAATAGCGTCTGCTAACGTGCCCCCGGGGAACTGAGACAAGATGGCAGAACTGAAAGCGTTCGTCGCAGAAGGACATGAGGAATTGCTCGGGGAGATGTTAGTGACTGAAGGGGAACTCAAGGGTTCAGAAGCTACTTGTGAGGTATGGGTAACATCGCCTGTAATTTTGGTCTCCTCGGGTGAACTGACTTTGGGGTGAGGAGGATGAACCGGACTAAGTTCAGATGGTTGGAAGTTACTCTGCTCGGCGCCGGGGGTAGAACTTGCAGATGACTGGGAATCTGTCTCCTTCAGAAGACCATCTCCGACGGTGCTGCCGGCGTCCGACTGGCCAATCTGTAGTTGCTGGCTCAGCTGCTGTATAAGTTGAAGTTGAAGCAACTGCTGCTGCTGTACAGCATACAAAGTAGATTGTAAGACGGCCAACTCTTGCAAGGCAGCCGGATTCTGTTGGCCGTTATTGGCCATGGCCGAGGCTGCGAACTGGGCGATTGCCATTTTGGTTTTCTCTAAAGCGTCAAACGTCACATTAGCATTAGCCATGGGTGACGTATAGGGCAAAAGTCGCGCGGAAAGTGAAGCAGCAGCCATGTCGCCTTCAGCACCTGCGCAGGCAGTGATTAATGCAAAATCGCGAGCAGTTTTCTTAGCACATCCTTGAGCCAGGTTCTGGTCGTGGCTTGTGGCAGCTATAATATCGGGATCTTCGTCACTCGAACTGCCATCTCTTTTGCGTCGGACTCCCCTAGAGTTGATCTCGTCTCCGTCGTCCTGACGACACGACTTTGGCACGGCGTCGTCAATGCCGGCCGATGAAGCGCGCGGGCATGTCAGCTCATGTTTGTCTCGTTCCACTTCACTCGAAAATTTGGTCGAACAGAAAACACAGCAGAAGAAGTCTTCGTACGATTCGTCATCTGCCACTTGACTCGCATCCTTTTTATCTGCCAGGAAGAGAAGTGTCAATTAAAATCTGCTGTAAATAATTTAGGCGAGAAACAATGCAGCTCAAACCCTTTGCGTAGAAGAATGTTGATCAAGATAAAAATAGATTTGAAATTAGAGAATTTTAATGATTTCCGCCCAAGGTGAATGTGATACCAGGAAGTATGCTGTCTTATAAGAGTCATTACAGTTGTATATGGCACATAAAGCTGCGCAGCTATCTCGGTGCACATATCTTCACATGGTGGCAATATAGTAGCTAAATTAACCGGCCGGCGTTTTCGCTATTTGCATTCCAAGCAGTGAACCACGTCGATGAAACGCAGCACTTGAGATAAGATTACACGCTCTGTAACAGCGCTGTACTTACTCAATGACATTTGCGCTAACATGTTTTCTTAGCGTGCGTTTAATTGCTTCTCGCGGGGGGCTTTGGGCTAACTCGCTAGCTGCGCCCCTTATACGCTATTTTAAGCCAAGCAATAAACACAGCTAGAAACTGGCTTCATAACTTGTATACAAATTTTCATATACACAGAGTTGAGAAAGATATTTAGGCTCTGCACGCAGCCAGGCCTAAATATTTGTTTCTGCCCTGTGTGCACTCGAGAACAATTTTCGCCCGTAAAAGTCGAGATCAGAAAAGAAAAGGGTACAGAATAGAGCATCGTACACTGTGACGAAAAGTTATTTGCTCATAACTCACGCAGTTTTCAAGTTTTAGCTGCCCAAAAAATACCACATGTAGGCTTACTCATTCTTAATACACTAGTAAAGTTTCGCTGAAAACGGTCTGATAGTTTTGTCAAAATAAAATCCTGAAGATTAAGATACCACCATATTCCCCCGCCACTTTTGAAATTTCACTATTTTCAAAAGCGATGTGATATTTCACTATGGCGAAACTAGTGCCCCAAACTTGATGCAAATTTGGAATCGTAGCAAGGTTCAGCTGTCCTAGACTCGCAATTTTTCGCATACCTATGCATAATTTTTACTTTAAGAGATTTCCCATTCCGTATACCTTAACTTTAGACGTCTATATGCAAGAAAAACGTGACAGCTAGAGAAGACGGGAAAAAGGACAATATGGTACGGCTGAAGAAAGTGAAAAAGATGAAAAAATGAAGGGAGGGAAAAAGGTCCTTAAAACAATGCCCGTTTGGTGCTATTATGTTAAGATAACATCAACAAATTGCAGAAAACCGGGGAGGAAAATTTTGGCAGTGACGAGCTGCTGGGAGGTCTTTTCTGCAGTAAATAGATTTTCGGGTATATAGCGCGCAGTTGAACAGTGGAAGACTTCCCTAACAGCTGTTTGTGTATTTTTCTGCATGACTAGTCAATCATAACAAGAATGCGTTTGCCACCAAGCCAATACGACTGCCAAAGCGAAAGCTTGACTGCTTGGCTTGACAAGAAGCGCCATCACCGGCTTTTTACAGATGATAATACCTTCGAGAAAAATGCTGAATTGACAGAAAAAAGTTTGACATCATCCCTTTCCGTTTGCCTGGGCTTGTTACGCGTCATAAATAACAGTAGCCTCTCGTAAATCTCCAAAGCCAGCGCCGTGTATGATGATAAGCGTGAGTGGCGTATCTTAAATTACATCGCCAAAAGGGGGTCTTCATGTTTTGTACCCTCTTTTTTCTTCTTCAAATCTCCCTATCCATTATCCAGTTACTATTCACACCGGTATATCGAGATATTGTCATTGCACGACAAGATGAACAACAAATGTTGTATAACGGTACATATAGTATTAGCAAGTAGATAGAGTAGCAGTATGCGACAGTTATTCTGTCATCGGGAGCAAAAGTTGGATTTGCAGCTGCCGAAGGTTTTTGGGAGAATTGTTGGCGCGTGTCAAAGGCATATGGTTTGACTCAAATACCATGATGAGGAGTGGAACGAGAGCCAGGGCCAGGGCTAGAGCCACAAGTCCCCATGCTCTCTCGACTGGCATCGCTATTCCTTTGTCTTTAAACAGACGTACACGGCCCGAGACAAAAAGTATCCCTTTCAAATCAACAGATTCCTCGCGATGTACGCAGCTTGCCCCCCCCCGGACCCGCCGGCTTTCTCCCCATACGAGAAGGAAGAGAGGGGGGGGGNAAACTTGTTCCAGATTTGCACCCGTCAGCACGTGTTCACCCCCTCTCTTACAACAGAGATAGGGGTTGTGTTGGGGTGGGGGTTGGGGGGAGTTAATACTGGAATAACTATGAAAATACCGTCTTAGCAGCTGGGGTCAGTTTCGCTCTTTTGAGAAACCGCGCGCTCTGCTCGAACAAACAGAACAAGTGATTGTCAAAATCCCATCCAGTTTCAAACCCACCCCTCCACTCGCTCTTCTTCTCCTCTTTACCCCCGAAGCTCCAAGCTGACAATATGGTCTGTGGAAATATGTGTGGCATACGCTGTTCGCAAAACTCGTTCTTAACGCTTCATTTCGCCCGTTTCCACCTTGACGATTTACTTTCCCACTCTAGCCAGAAACAGGGCATAACTGGAAGCAGCACCCTTGCTTTTCAAGATTTGGAAATTCACGTTCGGCTCGACCGAGTTTTACATCTGTTTTGCTTTAAAATAACAAACGCGGGTTTTGATGCAGTTCGATTGCAAACGAAAAGTGCTTCTTTCAGACGTATGACTCAATAGCTACATGTAACCTAGTCATACAGCTGATTCATGAAGTTAACTTACAGTCTGATTTAGATTTCTAAACTATCTATCAATCCGTCGATCTATCTATTTGCTCACTTACTTTCGTTGCTCAGTTTTAAGAGTTTGATAGCCAGAGAAATGCGCAAACGTTTGTTCGTCTGCTGCAGTAAAACATTACAAAGAGCGTTGGTATGTTGACGAGTACTGAAACTGTTGCTGTTCTAATCGTTGCCAGATCCATTTATTTCTAGCAATTCAGTTTCTTTTGGCGTCTGGAAAAAGCTTAAGGGTGTAGGGAGGGAGAGCAAGGACGATAATTCAAGTGAGCCATGTTAATCCGAATGCTGATGAATCGTTGTGTACTTTGGCGCCGGCTTGGGCACGGCGACAGAAATAGTTGAAATGATGCGAGTAGCTGCGAAGGCGATGCTCATTTGGTAAGCCATAACGAGCTATGCTAGCTCTGCTAATAATCCTAACGATCTGCCTGACAGCTGAACCATCAGTAGCCCTGCTAATCATTCATGAATCTCTAAACACCGAGTGAATTAGTTCACCTCGGCTGCCCTCCCGAAACATCGCAGGGCCGCCCTGGCAATCCAAACACAAACCACGCGCGCCTCCTTGGCCCAAACCGAAAACCCAAGAGGGCTTTCCAGAACTTCTTCATCCCCACCCCTGCACAACAAGCCAGAAAAAACAGACTCTTTCTCACAAATCATGTCTAGTTTCTCTCTGCATAGGCTATCCTAATAACACTTTACAAATCAATAGCTCGATGTTTCAACTCTCTTTTGAATTGGTGGCTGCGACTCGGTGGATATTGATATAGAAATGACATCGAGGTTCGCGTACCTACTCTTCCTATAACAAGGGTTCGACATACTCCAAATCCCCTATTGTGTCGATGGGCTTAATGAAAATTCACCCTATTTCGATTCCACTCTTTCACCCTCTTCGCGCTGCTGCCGATACACGACACCCTGTCACTGTTTACGTTAATACTGTCCAAACTCTTAGTACTTGCACCCTCTCTCTCTCAACCCTTCGTTCCGCTGTTAACCCTCTTCCATACTCGCACCTTTGTTGCACTGGAACCTCGTCAGCTGAGAATCATGGGTGATTCTTGACAAGCTCTTATTGTCAGCGACTATGATATCCGCTCCAACTCAGCATAGTTGGTGTCGCTAAGAATCTGGACGATTCACAGAGATTCTCTGGGATTCCCTTATTCAATTTACACGTTGTGAAAACCAGGAAAACAGCANGGGGGGGTGAAAGAAAAGGGGGGAGGAAGAGCGAAAATGAATAAGTTATAAGGTTTCTTGTGGTTGTGTGTGGGGCTCATCAGTGCAGACATGGCAGTGATTGTTCACTTTGGCTGTCTGTCCAGCTGCCAGGGCCATAATTAAACGAAGACCTTCCTATGCCTAGCCAAATAAACAAGGCTGCCGAGACGCTGGCACTAAGCAACCAAGGCGCTACTTGCACTGCAGCACTACTTTCGGACCTTGTACCTCAACTATAAAGTGTGCAATTTATACTCGAGATCCACATATTTGCAATATACTAGTCAACATGTAAACACATATGTGAGATTGATACTAATGTAAACATGTTCTGGGTTCTGAACGGCGAACGGTATTTCAATTATTTCAGGGATTTTTTCTCCCGACCGATTGGAACGAAACTTTACCAGTGCACTAAATAATACTAGTTCTACAACTAGTAATTTTTGGGCTCCTTTATCTTTGAAAACATAGGAGCAATAAGTAATCAACTTTTCTCCAGCAAGAACCTTCTTTTCCTGTTCCAGACTGTACGATCACAGATACTTGAGGAACCGATACTTACGGTCAAAGCAATTAATGAGCACAATCGACCAATACTACTATTCACATGGGACATTTGGTACATCCCATATGGTTATATTCGCAGAGCAGATGAGGTTCTCCCTGTATCTTTTAATTTCCTCGTCTATCAATCGCGTTGGCCAAAGGCAGAGGGGAACGGAAGAGGACCCCATAAGGGTGACAATATTAGTTCAAGTTCTCGTTGTATATATTTATTGTGACAAGAACGGTAGAAGGGATGAGGTCAACCCTAACCGTGTTAGCCACTAACAAGTTGACCTGGGGTCAATATGTTATTTCAAAAGAGACCAACGGCACAACAGGGGAGGTACGGGGTATAAATAGAGGGGGAAGAGGGCGAGGTAACCGTATAATCCCTCAATATGTTCATATAGACGAGTTTATCTGTGGATTTTCAATGTTCTTTCCCCTTATGGCTCTTGCCGGAAAGGGTCATGAATGGTGTACGGAACTATGGTGATTCTTAAAGTTTAGGAATTAATTATGGCAGAACTAATGCACCGATTTCAGCGAAACTGGATCTGTACCTTAAGTGATAGTAGGCCTACACTCGGTATTTTTTGGGTTGCTATAACTTTGAAAGCGTGTGAGCAATAAGCAATCAACTTTTCACCAGTATTGCCTCTTGAACACTGTCACAGTGAATTCTATAAGTTGATTTAGAAAAAAGGCGATTAAAAAAGGACGGGAAGAAGGACGACAGTAAAAAGAAGAAAAGGAGAGTATAGAGGAAGGGGGAAAAATAAGAGAGACGAGATGAAGGAAATATAAAGTTGTAATTTATTCGAAGCACAAGTTTGATGGCATATCAAGAATCAACACGAAGCCCTGCCTATAAATAATTGCTGCGTTCAACTTCAGAAATTCTCTCTGGCCAAATATAGCTGGTCCACTCGAATCCAATGAGAATTGATGGCGTCACCGGGAATTATATGCGTAGACACAAGCCAGTTTTCTAAAGCTGTCAAAATACACATACGCACGCCTTATACGAGTCAACGCGGCCAACCGGGAGAGATTTACACAAAAAAAACTCGACTTAATCATTATACACTATTGTGGAGGAAAAAGAGAGAGAGAGAGAGGCTTAAAAACTTGTCACACCACTCATTTGGGATACTTGGAGACCCTCCTGTATTTCTCCTGAACAGGATTCTCTCTCTCTCTCTATGCAACAGTGAGACCCCAACAACAGCACACAGAAACATCCATCCTCTCTCTTTCTATCTCTCTCTTGGCTATACCGTGTGTGTTGCCACGAGTTATAGCTGTCACAAAATTCACTTGACGACATTTATACTCTTCAACCTCTTGAGTGCTGCAACCCACAGAGCTGGAGAAAAACTATTCAACACGCTTTAGTAATAACCTATCGATAAAACAACCAGTTCCATTAAAGCTCTTATACGGATCCTCACATGTCTTACCATCGACTAGGTGGTTATAGTTGAAAGATCATGGTAAACCGTACAGTCCATAGGGTCACCTTTGAAGTTTTACTACGGCTAAACTATTGACTCAACCTTGATGAAAATTGAAAGTCACATCAACGTTAAGTCTATCTACACTGTCAATTTTTTGCATAGATGTGCGCTGCATACTTTTAGAGATATCTACCGAAAACTTAGTCCCATTCCATACCCCTGATTGGTGATCTGGGCTGTATAACATTTCAGCTTCTCTCACCTGCAGGGTTCATTTAAAGGTATCTTGGGAAACGAGAGAAAAAGCGAATGATGTCGTAAAATTAAAAAGATATCGGTGTAATGTACTGTAATCCCCGTGATAATAAAGCGAGTTTTGCGGTTGGCGGAAGACGAAACCGCAACGACTTGACGAGCTTCCGAATGACTGTTTCCCAATAGATGTGCGACAGTGGCACACAATAACCGACCAAGAGGGAGTGAGAGAGAGAGAGAACAACACAATGTGATCACGAAAACAATAAAAATTAGTTTTTCGGTATATTTTATGACAGGTCGCCCTGTGCGCTCCATAAAAAGCGACCAAACTAATGAAGTTATGGCTTCCTGTTCAGCTACTCATTGTTGCTCGGTACACGTGGAAAACTTCAAGTCACACGCAAACTTGTCATTCATCCCTCATAAACACATGCATACGTATATACACACACACACATCCCGCTGTCTGCCCTTCAAAGCTTAAAGATTCTTCAGAATCACTCCACGTGCAGCTGTGGAACCAATGTGGAACATCTCCTTCATAATTTGTTACGTGATTCAACACGATTCTAATGAACTTCTACCAGTTAAAAGGCGACTACTCAACGAAGTGTTCAGTCTAGAGCCAAAAAATAGGTTCTGAATGACGGCGGGGAACTTCTAGACCTAGGATTTTTATCTAGGCCAAGCTATTAAACCGATCTTAACCAATCTTTAACATTGTGTTAAGTACTATATTCAGGCTGCTATATCCTTGAAGTGGGAGATCCCCTGATCTGCTCTAGACCGCCCAACAGTCTAGTGGAACATGCGTCTATTCCACAAGATTCCAGTCGTTCCATGGAAAACTAGATGGTTTCCCCTGTTATCGAATAGACAGGCAAGAGGAGCAAATGGAAAGAGAAGGGACGGTAGAAAAAAGGAGAAAAAAAGGCCAATGGAGCGAGCAATAAAAATGGAAGAGGATGTTGTAAAACTCCGGATGACCATTGTCCGTATTAGTTTTACAAGATGTCCATTGGCTGTGCGTATCTGAATCGTTCATAAAAGGCGCTGACCGGGCTCTTGCTATACGAATCTTATCCCCGGGTTTTCGGTCTTTTCCCCCAAAACACCAACATTAGCAGCGTTTATGGACACCGTCCGTTATAAGCTGCCTTTGTTGTCCGTAAGGTTCGTTGTGCGACCACCGGCAATTAAACTGTTCCAAAAGGAAAGCTATACATCCCAAACAGCTATTCTTCACCTCTGGGAGAATAAGAAAAAGTCAATCAATTAACGTCAACTGACATAAATTGATACTCAAAACTCTCTGTACAATTGAGGATATGTTCGATCAAATTTAACTTGAATGGATCAAGTTTTATTCCAAGAACCTATGAGAAAGAGAAAGGTTTAGGAACAAAGACAAAAGCTGTGAAACCATCATCTCGTCTATCTAATCACGTCGATAATGGTGTCAAGTTATTGGAGAACTAGTTTTTCTAGTTTGACAATCGGCTTTTTCCAGGAGGAGGTATATAGTTGGCTATAGTTGGGTGGGTGGCAGGGGGTGGAGGGTTGTTGTGTGGGGTAAACTTCTTCTCCCTCTGCTCGGAAGAGAAACATAAGAAAGCGAAGAAGAAACACAAAACGTGCCCGGACCAAAACGGCCGACTTGAAGAAGCAAGAAGAGAAGAGATCCAAGAATGTTTGTGACATTTGTCACTGTCCTCCAGAACTGTTGTCTCCCGTATCCACTGATACCTTCCACCCATCGCCCTCTTCTAACACTTACAAAGTCGCGCAGCGGGGGGGTTCGCAACCTCGTACAAACGTCACTTTTACTCGAGTCTGATTATTTTATATTAAAATTAAAAATTAATTATTCAACAATTGACCGGTATTAGACCATCCGGTAATATATAAAGCACCCGCAGTTAGAATAAATATTATTATTTTTAGTTTTTAACAGCAGCTTCGGTATATTACTAACCCCATTACCTTTGGAAGGAGTCGCTCTTAATGAGCGATTCCTGTTGAAAGCGACAGATACCAAAGACGGGTCGACGATCAAGAACTTGACTTGATCTGGGCTTCTTTAAGAGTCTTCGGTAAAAGTCGCTCTTAATGGGCATACCTTATGGGTAGCGACTGATAACAAAGACGGGACTAATTAAACTTCACATTCCGCCCACCGAATAACAAAGAAAGAAAGAGTCGCTCGTAAAGGGTATTTCTAACGACAGGCGACCGCTACCAAAGGCGGACAGAATCCCTACCTTTAACTTCAAATAAAAACTGTTCTTTGGTACAAGTCGCTCGCAACGGTTATGCCTTATGGCGGGCGACCGATACCAAAGGCAGGGTGACAAAACTATTTCTAACTTCAGATGATAATAACAGAAGCCTTACCAACCAGTCGCTCACAATGGGTAAATCAAACGGCGAGCGACCGATACCAAAGACAGTGCTTTATAGAATTCCATCAATTGAAAGGCTCGTCTTTGGAACAAGGTCGGTGGGTTATAAAGCAGCCATCACACCGGGGGCACTGGGCGACTTTAGCACACTCAACAACTAGTAGTTTGACACGAGGGGTTGAAACGTGCCTAAAATGCAGAAAAACAAGGTGCAATTCCGCGCATATCAGGAAACAGAGGGAGAAGGGTGTTTGTGGTGTGAATTCACCCGGCAGGACTTAATGAGTAATTCGATCCTTGAACGTGCAGTATGTACCCACCGCTGCTTAGACATATTACTCCCCCCTGTTTATCAATTACATACATTATAATAAAATACATAATAATTAAATACTCGATCTTAATCATTGTATATATTATAGTCTAAGCCAATTAAACCATTATATACATTTGACTACGCTACAAATGAATGTCCAAAACCTGAATAATAAATATTAACGAACCTTTTTTTTTCCTCCACTTAAACTCCCCCGTCCCTTTAATTATTGAAAGCTTTTTTTAAAAAAATTATATTATTGGGAACAAAGAGCCGCTCTTCAATTTTCGCAGCGGGGTGTTCCATCTTCATTGATGGCCGTAAAAAGCTCGAGTATTTCTGGTTACTTAAAAAAATGGCGGGAAAACGTTAAAGCTTTATACTTCGACTGAATAATTATCTATTACAATATTTTAGTGTTATTTTATCGATTCAATTCTATGTCCATCTTATTAATTAATTATTATATCTGTTTTTTTAATTTAAAAAAAGGAGACGAGTTTTTGCGCTCACGAGACACACAACAGATGAATTTCAACACGGCAAGGCTGCGTCCCAATTACGCAATAACAAAAGCCCTTGCTGAGAGAAAAACACACAAACCTTTTTTCGTGATATGCCCCGACTAAGAAACTTCCTCTTTTTGTAAAAGGTCACATCAATCATTGCTTATTAAACCTACATTGGAATCTGCTTCGATTACTTTAATATCGATGCGATTTGAGACTTAAAGTTAACTTTCACTGGAATATTTGTATTATAAAAAAGAGGGAAATGTCAGTGAAAGAGTCGCAATAGAGTGTGGCAGATGAAGCGGCAAAAGGTGGCAGGCAAATGGTTTCCGATTTTTCTATAGACACGCGCCCCACCAATTGACCTTTAAGTGACCCCCGCTGGTGCAGGTCACTTTTATGACCATTCAGCGATGACCTCTGGCTGCTTTTCCCTCGACTCCCTCTGTCGCTTTCTGGCCTTCGTTGTAAACTTGCACAGCCGAGCCATTGTTAAGACGGAAAGGCCAACCGGAAGCTTCAAATGCCCACATTCTTACGTCAGAATTCAATGCCCACATCTTATTTATCTTAATTTTTATTCTTCCCTTAAAACCCATCATCTTAAGGCCTAAATCAGTATTATATGTAATTACGAAATCCACTTAAAGTTGATATCTTTTAACTTAAGCTAAACAGGGCAGAAGATAGAGAGGTCTTTATGGTTTAAAGTGATGTAGGTTAAAAATAATTAGACGTTAGATTTAAGTGGCTGATGATGGACTGTGGGTTGGAGATTCACCCAGCGACTGGCACAAAAGGGTTGTATATTTCAGATGAGAGAAACGCCTATGGGTACGCCTACGCTGTTTGAAAATAGCACACCACGCGAGCTGCTCCCCAACAAACTATTGATAGAGTATCGATGACGTCACAATAGACAATCATTCAATAGGGCTAATACTCTAAAGGTTATCTTGGAATTCCACCTGGAATACAAGTCATACCAAATCGGTTCCACCCAAAACTGGAATAAAGATGGAGCAACAAGAATCTTCCCTTGTTTGATTTACTAGGCGATGCAAGTAAGCGGAGAAACAAGTGAGAAACGCGATGCGCATCCAGACTTGATACTGTGTCAAGGATATGTGTCGTTTAGAGCGGCTGGTAGTTTAACGACCCCACGGGATTATTGGAAGCGTCGAGTGGGTGATTTTATGCGCTCGCCGTCTCGCTTTCCAAATCAATATTCAATGGCCACCCTCGCTGCCAGTCTATACTCTTACGCCACTGAGAAATCAAAAGGCGAACTGGACACGGTTTTAGTCCCAATTCTACAAAGAAATCTGTATCAAAGGTTCACGGTTCACGGTTCAGCAGTTTACGATCTTGAAGGTTCCAATCTTAAGACGTAATTAGGAATGCGGATCTTCAAGTGGTGTAAAGGTTCACTCGAGGTTCACTTTACAGCTGAACCGCGCTGAACCGTATGTGACTTGAATAGATGTAACGTCCGTGTTAATGGCTCTAATGGTTCATACTAGATTTTTTGAGGATAAATGATCCTTGTCGTCTTATCTACGATGGTCCAAGAATGGCGGCACAGCGGTTCGAAAACGGTTCACTATGATAGAAGAATCCTACCATAAGATAGAAGGAGTTGACACTAACGCAGCTGATTACCGAAGCGTATAATTGAAGACGGTTCAGGAACGGTTCGCCATTTGTACAGTATGGACGTTGCGAGTTCAGTACGGTTCACGACGTCCGGCTTAAAATTCTATCATGCACATCGTTGTACTACTTAGAATATATGCAAAGATAGTTTCCAACTAAGACGGTTTAGGAACGGTTCACTGGTGGTCAGTGATGTAAAGCAATAACAAGACATCAGACATGCGGTTCACGCTCATCTTATTTCTGTAAAAAAAAGTTCTTGAACAAATTGTAGGTGACGTTGACAAGACGGTTCATTAAGGGTTCACGACTCGTATTATACACTAGGGTTCGTCTCTTACCTAATAGTGTACACACAGCAACACGGTACCCGCCTCCACACTTTCAACAAAACTGAAGCTCTTTCCCACAAACGGTTCAAGAGGACGGTTCACTCAGGAGTCATGATATATCGCTATAAGACTCAGACACTGATTGTATGGCTTTTTGAAAAGCAATGAAATGATGGGCCGAGGAAGTATAAACACGGAACTTTGTGCGGTCCACAGGTGAACCGTTTTGTGAACCGTCTTTGGAAAGACGGTTGCGAGCCCCTGGCTTTGGTTTGTGACTCGGGTGGATCATCGAGGTTTGGTGGAGAGGTGGAGGCACGGGGCAGGAGCCGTTTATAAGGGACGACAGCTGATGACAATGGAGCGGAGCTGGCCGCATGCAAATGACCATATTACTTGTCCCCTTAATGCAGTCGGCCACGTTGGGCTTGATATACAGATAGCACAGTCCCTGGGCCAGAACTTTTTCTCTGTCAGGTGTTGTTAAAAATTAGATTTACACCCGGCAACCTGAGATGCAGCATTCTTGCACTGCAACCACCACCCTTTCTTCTTCTATCTCGCTCTTTTCCTCTCATTTTCCCCTTTCTCTCCTTTTATTTCTTGTCTTCTTCTTCCTATGTTTCGGCCTTGTTTCACCGCACACACTTTCTGTACTTTTACTCAGGGCAGTACCCATCTTGAGAGCCATCAACAGGGTTCTCCCATTTGACAATCACAGGGAGTGCCACGTACAATTTTTTTTGCCCAATCCTAGCGATCCTGTCATTAAGACAAGGTGTAAAGGGATTCTCCATCGGTATTTGATTCTGGATCCTTTTTAAGATTCTGTCTAAGATTCAGGATTATTGGGATTCTCGATCGGTATTTGGTTCTGGATCCTTTTTAAGAATCGGTCTCAGATTCAGGATTATTGGGATTCTGTTACCAGATAAATGTACAGTTTCAAGAATCCTGAAAGAATCTTGAAGGAATCTTTAAGGAATCTTGGGAGAATCTGCATGGGTTTCGCTGATTCTTGATTTCAGTGCTGGGTCAGTCTAAGAAATTCAGGATGATTGAAATTTTTCTAAGAATCCTGAAAGAATCTTGAAGGAATCTTTCAGGAATTTTGAGAGATTCTGCAGCGGCTATGCAGATTCTTGCCCTCGATGCTAAGGATCTTTGAGTGAATCCGTGTTCAGATTCTGTTTCAGTTTAAAGATTCTTTCCACGATCCCTAATTACGTTATCGAAGAAGTCCAGACAGATGGGGTTAACTTCAATTTACAGTTTCTTAAAAAATGATTCTTAAGATTCCTTGATACAAAACAAGATTCCCAAGCATTCTCCATCTCTCGCTGGACCTTCAGGTAAATCCATGTTAGAAAGGCTATACGTGAATCAAATGAATGACACTCATGAATCTTTAACGATTCCCTATAGTGTCCCTACATGATTCCCAAATGATATCTCATTACTATATGAATCTTTCTAAAGATTCTTTACATCGAAATGTGCAACACACCCGCACGATTCCGTCAAGAATCATTCTTTCACCAACCTATAGGAGATATACCGTAATACCAAATTACCAAAGCATTGACTTGTCAAGTCAACATTCATATCTTTGAACGGATAAAATTAATATTAATGACTTCAATTACACAAAGAAACCAGCTTATTCAACAGATATTCAAATCATCCAAGTTATGAATATAGACATGGGCAAAAAGGAATGCGGGTTTCGCGACTTGTGGAGGACATAATTCAGTGCCAAATTTGACGATTGCCAGTCGAGATGAATAGTGGCGATTAGACCTGCATTTTGCTTCTGTTTGACTGCGGAATAATAGCCGTACGAGAAATGTATAAGCAGCACGGTCTCTCGCCGTGTGTCCCGATGTTTCCAGCGGCCGTAAAAGCAAGAGAGATCCTCGAACGCGCAGTAGGAAACGCATCTCTTAACTACCGAATTTACGTTTCCCCATTGTGTCGCCCTCGCGCCCCACGGGGCTTTTCGCAACTGTCAACAACAATAGAAACTTTCCTCGGCATCTTGAGATCTTTGTGACTCTCTTACAACTTCTGTACGGCCAAAAGAGACTTGTAATTCTTCAAGAATCCTCGAGAATCTTTCACAGGCGTTTCGTCTTAAAATCTCACTTCTTGATTCTTAAATTGGATTGATTCGCAGCTATGAATCTTGATGAAGAAGACTATACAAGAATCTTCAAATCTCGCTTTTATGATTCTTAAATTAGGTTGATTCGAAGCTATATGAATCTTGATGAATTAAGAATTATCAAGAATCCCTAAGAATCTTTGGGTACTTTTCGTTCATGAGAACACTCATTTTTATTATTTTTACATTAGGATTGATTCGAGAGTCTTGACGAGTAAGAATCTCCAAGAATCTTCAAGAATCCCTAAGAATCTGTAGGTACTTTTCGTTCATGTAAACACCAGGTTCTTTATAGGTGACTCTTAGAAGATCGTAGGCGGTATAGGCATGATTCTTATGGATTCCCAGATGAATCATAGACTCTATTCAATAAAGATTCCCTTTGAAGCATGGACAGTCAAAGTGAGTCATGACTCGAAAATGACTCATGTACCAAATTACAGGATTCGTAGAGAACCATGGGAGTTGAATTACCAAACGAGCATGATTCTAAAATTTTCCACGATACAGGATCTACTGGCTTTCACTGTAATGACTCTCAAAAAGACTCACAAATAACTCTCTAATTCACACAAGATTCTCAAACATTTCTCGGATGATTCCTATAGTAGAATTCACCGCGAGTTTTTAATCTCGTACTTTTCACAAAAATGACTCTCAAAAGACTCACAAATGATTCTCAGACACTTCTTATCATAAGATTCTCAAGTGATTCTCAAGACGACTATACTGTGCAACTTAAATGACACGGACGTCATTCAAAGTAACTCAACCAAATCACTGAGAACACTAGCTATGACTCTGTCAAATGATTCCCAAATGACTCAAAAGATTGAATCCCCACCAAGGTAACTGAAAGCTAAACACAAGACACATTTGAGGCTCTTCTTACCTGTTTCTAGGCGATTGGCATCGAGAGGCTCTTCGTCATCGAGATGCTTAATAGGCCGCGCTTGTTTCCGTCGCGACATTTCTGCGCGCCTCCACTCTGGTTTCCCTTCGGCTTTCCAAACGGTGAACCGCTTTTTACGTAACACGTCAAGCTCGGACTTCAAAAGAACCACAGTGAAAAGTCATCAACGGGCTAAAGTCTGTGTGTTTCAAATCGATCGAAAACTGAGTACAAGGGCGAAGTTTGTTTTTCAAAAAGGGCGACTTTTCAAACCCGGGGTTAGGGCGACTTTTCTTTTTAGAAACTGGAAAAATCGGAGACGTGCGTCAGGTTGCACTGGTGCCCGACGAATGACTGATGATTGTCTGGCCACTGACCGGGGAGGAGCACATGCGCCGGTTGCACTTGTGTGTGCCCGCCGATGGATATCAATATGGATGATTACACGCCGCCCACCGTGCACGGCCATTGGACATGACGCCACGCCATATGAATACGTCGCACATATGCCATTGAACAAGATGACGTCCACTCGATCATAGAAACCGCCCACTTTATGGACACTGCCTTCTGGTGATTCGTCGCGGCCACCCAATCAAAGCCACTACCTGAAGACGCAATTCCTCAATTAATTACCTCTTTCTCTTGTTGATTCAAAGATCGATTCATACTCTAATCGATTATTAACCATTCAATTGCAGCAAATTGAAAAAAAAAATAAAACGGTATTGAATATGTTTAGCAAATTTCAAATTTCCCGCCAGGAAATTGAAAAGCACAAGACGCAGGGGTTTTGCTACACGGCGACCGTCAGGGGATGTTGTCGCACCCGCGGTTGTCAAACGACTGAAACCTCGGCGAACTGCTTCACCCTGGCGTCGGCATCCGAGTTCCGAAACTCGGCAGAGCGTTGCCATGGTAACCGAGTCGCATCAAAGAACTGAAAACGGGGGCCTCTCCTCTGTGTTTTCATATCTTTGCCATAGCGCCGCATCTTTCAGTCCCATTGGTGGATTTTGAGTCACGTGGTCCCAACAAATCCATGATGTAATCGATAAATTTATCTTTTACTAAAACGGCGATTGTTAGGTCGCAATCTCCGTTATTCAATTCATAATCAGTTGTTATTACGGAATTGGGATTCCAAAACGATAGTAAAACATTTCCAGTGTAAAAGTGACTTGGCTATTTGGAAATATACTGCAACGCTATACTTGAAATACCTATACACTAAAACTTGATGATAATTACAGTTAATTAAAGGACATAGTGATATACTTCAAATTGTATTGTTCCGTATAGTTTATCCCGTCTCCTGTTTATACATTTACGAAATTAATACTATTATTCTATTATCAGTAGAGAATTTCGTGAGATAGATATTCCTATAGATATTATGCATAGATTTATTATAGGTATATGTAACTAGACATTATTTTCCAAGTTATTTAACGCGGGAAAACGGCAACTACGGGTCAGTATATTTGACAAACCGAACCGCTGTAACGTTTAGCCGTGAGAAAATCGCATAGTTTGGGATATAGACACTTTTGCATGTCGGTTATACGGACGAGACTGAACTTATAGTTGAGGTAACCAGAACCTGCTTGTTCGCACGGTTATAAACCGCTGACTTTGGGAATTCTTATTCTCATCTCATTTTACCATGGTTTAGTACAGCGTAAATTGAGTTAGAATCAACTTTAATACACATACACAGAGTTTCAGGGAAATTAAACTTAAAAAAAAATTAAAATAAATAAAAAAACAACTCCCAAGGAGGAAAAGCGAAACGAAGAGAACCTTTTTGGTGGATATGTCATCCGTTTTGCTTGGACTCGATGTCAGCCCACTCGAAAATTTATCGTTTTATTGTGGTCATTAAGCAAAGGGACACGGCTCGGGCTTCCTCTCTATCGCATACACACCAAGCCCAACACAGGACGACCAAAAGAGGAAGGACACGACTCACAAAAGAAGACAAGAAAGCAAGAGAAAAGAAAAGAAAAGAACAGAAAAGAAATCAAGAAAGAAGAGAAGAGAAACTGATAAGCAAAACTTCACAAAATAATAAAATTTCCGAAAGAAAACCCCCGAAGATGCCAAGGACAGAAACAATAAAGGAGAATATTTATAAAAAAAGATAAATACTTGGTGGTGTTTTTTGTGTTTATTTTTTTTTGGGGGGGGGAGGCGGGAAGGGGTCTATTATTAGGTGAGCGCAGTTTTTACCTGGTTAGAGGTAGATAGATAGCTGGATAGATAGATAGATATGATAGATAGGTAGATAAATAGATAGATAGATATATAAATAGATAGATAGATATGATGGATAGATAGATATATAGATATAGACAGATAGATTGAAAGAAAGATAGATAGATAGATAGATAGATAGAGAGAGAGAGAGAGAAGAGAGAGATAAATAGAGAGATAGAGAGATAGAAAGATAGATAGACAGATATATAGATATGATGAATAGGTAGATAGATAGATAAATAGATAGATAGGTAGGTAGATAGATAAGTAGATAGATAGATATGATAGATATGATAGATAGGTAGATAGATAGATAGATAGATACACAGATAGATAGAAAGATATATACAGATAGACAAACAAGATTGATAAATAGACAGATGGACTGATATATAGATAGATAGATAGATAGACAGATAGATAGATAGGTAGATAGATAGATGGTAAGAGTCAACGGGATAGTAATCACCAGTTTGCCTTTTCTTCACTTGTTTTGTTGACTTTGACGAATTTTTCACGTTCATCAAAATTTCAGCTGGACAATATATTCAACCGGTAAAGATTCAACTGAATAAAGACCCACCTGACTTGGATATTTGCCTCACTGAAACCTGAGTGGTTGAACGTTATCACCTGAATGAAAAACCCAATTTGCTGAATACTTAACTAGTTAAATTTTCAAACATTTTCAAGTTTAAACGAATGAAAATCCAGCTGGGTGAATAATCGTCCAACTGAAAGTTCAATCCGATTTAACTGAACGAAAACACAAAAAATATTAACGCCATTGATTAAATCTTGGAACTGAATGAAAACCCAACTGAACTGAAAAACTTCACTTGACTGAAGATGCAACTGAATGAATCATATCCGACGTTGAAATTTCGCTTTAAGTAAACGCTAATTGTTAATTCTTATTACTGAATTTTCACCGTTTGAAGATTTCAACGGGTAAGATTTCTCACTCCCCCGTCTTGTTAATCAGTTACCTCTTGGTCCAACACAATTTGATATACTTCAAACAACATTCTAATCGGTTCAGTTTAACATTAGACTATAATCATATTATATTATCTATAATATAATGATATAAGATGATGCAACATAACTTATTGAATATATAATTTAGTTGGTTATACCCAAGAATGAATCAAGGTCGACATGTCGGAGCATCTCCCCAGAGGGCCATTGAGCATTTTAACGAGCACTCGGTTAAAAACTCACAGCGGACATTTCTTTTTCTCTTGTCCGCGGACAGATTTATCGTCGGCGTGCAATCCATTGATAATATTTATCACCGGGTGTTGTTGTTCTTCTCCCTCATTCCACATCATATCTAGAAATACGATAAAAAGACGATATCGGAATTGATATTTTTTCTCCTCGACCTGTTGTCGACATGCTTATTGATGCAATGAGTATAAAAACAACTATAAGATTAATTTATTAATTCAGTTGTCGAAAGGTGTGTTTATGATCTCTCCCGTGGTTTGATTGTCATCGAGTTGATATCAAACCGTAATCAAGTTTTATGACATGCCGTGACTAAACCCTGTTAAGATGGTCGTCTCGATGGCATGGACGAGAGCCATACTGTATGTCAGGTCGATATCAACTAACCACCAGATTCAAATCTAATTAAATGTAAAGGTAGTAACAAGAAATTTTGAACCATGTAATTATCGACTGCTGTTGTCAAAGTAAAACAAGTGGTCATCAAGTTTAAAGATTAGCGTTTTAACAATATACAGTTTGGAATTTATTTTTGACACTGTTAAGTTGATTAAATACTTTGTACGTGTGATTGCGATTGTCCAATAACATATACCTCATGATGTCAAATCTAACTCATATTATGTCAAGTTGTTATTAGGATAGCCAATTTTGGAAAAGTATCACACTGTTGGATCAACCAGTCTGTCTATCTGTCTAGCTATCTATCTATCTGACTGTACATCTATCTAACTATCTATCAATCTATGTATCTATCTATATCTATCTATCCATCCATCTAACTATCTATCTGTCTGTCTATCTATCTATCTATCTATCCATCTATCTATCTATTTATCTATCTATCTAACGATCTATCTGCCTATCTATCCTACCTATTTGTCTATCTATCTATCTATCTATCAATCTATCAATCTATCT
>JAIQCU010001166.1:0-25581 GCA_022114935.1 Leptestheria dahalacensis | reverse complement strand
CATCCACCCACCCATCCATCCATCCATCCATCCACCCACCCATCCATCCATCCATCCACCCACCCATCCATCCATCCATCCATCCATCCATCCATCCGTCCATCTCTCTATCTATCTATCTATCTATCCATCTATTTATTTACTGAGTTCTTTTTGGCTATACACAACTAGATTGATAAGTGATAAGATCTATGGTAACGTCAATATAAGCCATCAAAGGAACCTAATCTGATTTTTAAATATTCAGCACATTTCACAGTATTCGATAGTTTAGTCAGTTTTGCCTTTTCTCCCAAAATAACCACGCCTTTCTACATTCCTTTGTTGAACGTATATCGTTCGTATTTTTTTCGTATCTCGCTACTGGATGACATATTAATGATCATGTTTAACTCTGATTATCAATGAAACAAATAGGTTCGCAGTAGCTGATTGTGCGTGGAGCTCGCTGAAAGATTATCACAGCGACCAAGTTATCATCATCACGGGCGAGAGCGGGGCCGGCAAGACGGAAGCCTCCAAGCTTATCTTGCAGTACGTCGCAGCAGCTTCGGGTCGTTCACGTGACCTGGAACCCATTAAGCAGCAGCTGCTGCTCTCTAACCCAGTTCTCGAGGCCTTCGGTAACGCCAAGACGCACCGTAATGACAACTCGTCACGTTTCGTGAGTCATTTCAAGCACATACATTTCGTGCAATTTGCACAAATGACGACTCTTGACAACCATTGTCGTTCCTTCATGTTTTCTTTTATCTCAATCTTAAAGGGAAAGTACATGGACGTTGAATTCGACTTCAAAGGCGAACCTCTTGGCGGCGTAATAACAAACTGTAAGATTCCAATTCCTTTTTATAAAACAACACAAAACAGGATGAATGTTAATGATTTTTCTTCTATTTTTGGCAGATTTACTGGAGAAGGTATGTTAGATCATATTGAAATTATAAATTACTGTTACAATTACTGTCGGTTCACAAACTGCTACTTCTAGTCACGAGTAACGGCTCAAGCACCTGGCGAGAGAAACTTTCATATTTTCTATCAACTTCTGGCCGGCGCAGATGTCCATTTGTTAAGTATGTCGCTTTTTTATAAATCATCCAAGTAGAACGTGATTTTTCACGCGTCAGTTTGCCTTTTTCTTCATCCCGTTGCCAGAGACGCTGAAACTTCAGCGCAATACGGACAATTATGACTTCCTGAAAAACGCCAGACCCAATACACCTTCTGCGCTTACCGACAAGGATGACTTCCAAATGACCAAGGTAAACATCAACAATGGAAATAATCCTTGATAACAATAAGACTCAGAATAGCAAATATGAATTGTTATTCATTGGTGTTGAATTCGTGCAGAAAGCGATGGAAAGTCTGGGTTTCTCCGCCGATGAAATACTCAACATCTTGAAAATCGTGTCAGCTGTGCTGAAACTGGGGAATCTGACATTCACGCCGGTTAACAATATCGACGGTACCGAGGGATGCACCATTGTCAACGATTACGGTAACCAGACTGAAGTTTGAATGGCGGCTATTTATAATTAGAATTATTTTGATTTACTTAAATATTATGTAAAAAAACAGAGCTGGAAGAGGTTGCTTCTTTACTTTCTGCATCATCGGTGGAGGATTTGCGAAGTGCCTTTCTTTATCGTACACTGACTATGACTTACGTGTCTGGCGAATCGGCTTCTCTCTCTCGATCACGTGACTCTTCTCTGCAGCGCAATTCGCCGTCTCGCTGCCAGTCGCGACTAGTATCTCACTCGAATTCCTTCGCTAGCAGAGGTTTCTTCTCTTTCACTATATGCATCTCTCCAGTTTCCTATGATCATATTTATGTTGTTCTGTTAACTTGTCAATATTATAATTAATAATCTACAATTCTTACCTTACCAGATTTGATCTAACTTGTACTCGGATATCGACATCTGAATTTCTCTTATGGTTAGATATCGATTCGATGTATCGAGGCTAAAAAGCATAGAAATCCCCAAATTCGATATCGATATCGATATCAATACAACGGATAACCCTGTGTGTAGAAAAGTAATATCGATATAACAAGGCTTCTTAATATCAGATATCGAATCTGTTATCGATACTTACTTAATATACCAAGGCAAGCTTGGATATATTGAATACTTGATTTCGATATCGATACATCGGTCACTGATAAAATTTTAACTAATCGATTAAAATAAAACTGGTAAACGGTGTACTATTATTGCCAAAATGTTTAATGTAAAGAATTTTTTTTTAATGAGGAAGCTTTGTTGCCCGTAGTGGAATTTGCGGTTGTTTGTAAACTAACGGTTTTGAACCCGGTGTTTTCAGAGTTGCTGGAGGTTGCTGAATTATTAAGGTCCGAAGGCAATTCTCTGCATTGCGCTCTCACATCACGCACCGTTGAGGCCAAAAACGACTTCGTATTGACTGATTTAAGCGCGGCAGAAGCAACTTACGCCCGTGATGCCCTCTGCAAAGCGCTTTACAGCAGATTGTTCACCTGGATCGTGAGCAGCATAAACGAGAAAATCAAGGTGAATTTGACAACTGATTCCCGTTAACGCGGTCAACTTATCATACCTTTATGTTGCTTGTAAAACTCGTTACCCTACGTATCGTCGTGTTTCTTATCAACGTCAAGTCTACTCGATTTTACTGTCCACTAAGCTTTCCGATGTAGTATATTGCTCGATGAAATCTTTAAAACAGACTGTCTAACACATATCGTGTTTGGCTTTTAGGTGAAGCAGCATGGAAAACGCAAGGTGCTCGGAGTCCTCGACATCTACGGCTTTGAGATTCTTCAAGAAAACAGCTTTGAGCAGTTCATCATCAATTTCTGCAACGAGAAACTTCAGCAAGTCTTCATCGAACTGACGCTGAAAGAGGAACAGGAGGAGTACGTTCGCGAGGGCCTCGAATGGAAACCTGTAAACTATTTTGACAACGCTACCATCTGCGATCTTATTGAGAAGGTATTCCAATGGTGTTTTTACATACTTGAAGGCGACTCTAAACTGTGTGTGTACTAATTTCCTGTTTAACAGAACAACCATGGAATACTGGCCCTGCTGGACGAAGAATGTCTACGACCCGGACTCGTTACCGACGACACATTCTTGGAGAAGATTAGTAGCGCATTCCAAGGACACGCTCACTTCGAGTCTCGTCAACAGCAGCAGCGCAGTAATTACACGGATCATTCGCTTGCCCACGATGCTTTCAGGTTCGCCTCGCTCTCCCTCCGCAAATATTTACCAAAAGGAAAACTGGGGTTAATAGTATTTTACGACATGCAGGCTGAAGCACTATGCTGGTGCCGTGACCTACAAGATAGCGGGATTCGTCGACAAGAACAACGATTTGCTCTTCCGTGACCTCTCGCAAGCCATGTTTCGCTGCTCTCATCCCATTCTAAAGGACTTGTTCCCAGAAGGTTAATTGATACAAATCATTTATGTTTAACACAAAACACTTAATGCAAATACGAAAAGAGACTGGCCAAATAACATAAGAGTTGAATAACTTTGCAGGAAATCCAAGACGTACAACACTGAGACGGCCAGCTACCGCGGGAACCCAGTTCAAAGTATCGATTAATGCTCTGATGAAGAACCTGACATCGAAGAATCCTCACTATGTCCGCTGCATCAAACCCAACGAAATGAAACAGCCGGACGTTTTTGAAATGGCTCTGGTTCAACACCAAGTTCGTTACTTAGGGTACGGTGAACTACTCTCACAAAATCAATACAATTTTGCAAAATGTTTTTTTTCCTCCGATTTTCCAGCTTAATGGAAAACGTCCGAGTCCGCCGCGCTGGATTCGCCTATCGCCAGACGTACGCCAACTTCCTGCAACGATACAAAATGCTCTCGCCGCTGACGTGGCCTCACTGGGAAGGATCTCCCATTGAGGGCGTGGCCAGACTCCTGAGGGATCTTCCCATTTCGGCCACAGAGTACGCCTTCGGCCGTACCAAAATCTTTATCAAGAACCCGCGCACCGTTATGGAACTGGAAGACTTCCGGCGTCTCAGGCTCCATGATTTGGCCGTCCTGGTACAGAAACTGTTCAGAGGATGGCGCTGCCGCAACCGCTACAATAAAATGCGCAGGGCGCAAATCCTCATCGCAGCCACTTGGAAATGTTACAAGGTACACCTTAGCAGCTATATTTACTTTTCCATTGTAATTATATCACATATACATTTATCTATATACGTACATAATCGAAGTCATATGCTGCATGACAAGTCTGATTTTTAAAAGAATTATCGCGTTAGTAACGATAATTTTTACACTTTTTAAAATTGGTTTGTGAAGTTGTGTAAGCGATCTTGAAAGTTTCGGAAATAGAAAGTCATTTACTACTTTTTTGAGTTTTTTTCCCCTGCAAGCTGGTAGTAATCACCTGAAAAACAGCAAAGATCCCATAGATTTTCTAAATATCTTAAAGCCAACTATAGATATCTAGCTCAAGAATTTCTAGTTAAAAACCTCTGACCTTAAATAGGCCAATGATAGTATTTCGTGCATGCTGCTTGTTTATATGATTGTTTTATAATCTTTAGTTTCATTGATGATTTGGTATTTGGTTTAAGTTCGTTTTGTTTCTTTGTGTTCGTTTGTAGCAACGCTGTGCTTTTCTTAAGATCCGGAATGCCATAGTGGCTATGCAGTCGCATTACCGCGCCAAAAAGGTTGTTAAGATATTGAATTACATTTCACTCTTTGGTTGCAGTGTTTTTACTGCGTCGGCGGTTCTTTAGCTTTCCTTTTGCACGCTTTCATTACAATCTGTAGTCGACATATGAAATGTGAATGTGGCACGGTTCGTCAATTCAACTTTCTACCGCATGCATCTCTTGATGAAAAAGGACAAAATCATAGAAGTCTGTCCCGACCGCCAACTGAAATGGCGCTTTTATCACTTGGTGGGTTATGACTTGATCTATTTCTGTTTTTCCCCTTTTCTTTTTCCTCTTTAGCTTTTCAACGTGGCCTCGATTTGCACAATATCTCATCACAATCGAATTTCAATAACTTTGAATTGTTTCTCTCACCCAATAAGGCGAGGAAGGAGTACAGCGAGCTTCGTCAACGACGTCGTATGGAATGGGCCGTCCGCGTGATAGAGCGTTACTACATCGCATGGAGGGTACGTGTGCACCAGCATTCTGAACTAGAGATCGATGCTTCCTCCAGTCAATCCGACGAGTAGACTTTGTCGTTGTTGGTTTCGTTATTTTATCGTCCGTGTTGGGTTTTTTGAGGTTCTTTCTCGCAATCACTTTTTAAGGTTGACTATTTATGTTGGTGTTTGTTACGTTTCTGTTGGCTTTTATTATTTGCGTGCAATACATCTTAGTTACAGTGATTGTTTTTGGTTCGAACGTCTCATTTTCAGTTTTTATTTATCTCTTTGAGTTATTATTGTTTATCCCCAATTCCTTGTTTCTGTGCTTCCTTTAATTCACAGTTCAGTCAAAAGCGATTGGTCAACAGGCTTCTCGGGCAATAACATTGAAATCCGAGCAGTCATTTATGTTCAAGTATCGTGATTAGCTGAATTGATGTTTGATGGCGTTTACTTTGAAACAGAGAAAGAGATTTTTAATACGACTAGCCTACCACCTGCCGTCGACGTCTCCATTATGTCGCGACTGGCCTTCCGCTTCTCCGCTTCTGAGCGAGACCAATCAACTCCTCAAAAGAATCTACCACAAGTGGAGGGTAATCTTAAAACTTAACTAGCATGTTTATTGGATCACTGTATTATTACTTAACTAATTAACATTATGTGACTAATTATAAGAAGCATGATTAGTTACTAGTATGAAATGATAGTTGAATCGTAATTTGAGGCAATTGTATTTGCTGGATTAGTAAAATACAGGTTGGGAATTAGTAAGATATCTAGAGAAACGCTAATTTGAATTTTAGTTAATTGCAATGAAATTGAGTTAAATTGTATGAGATATTTGATTGAAATGTTTAGTGCCACCGGTACCGGATGCAGTTTGATCAGACAGCCCGCAATCGAATGCGCGAAAAGGTGACAGCCAGCCTTATATTCCGCAATCGGAAGGAAACGTACAGCCGCAGTGTGTCGCATCCATTCCTCGGCGACTACGTGAGGCTGCGGCACAACACGCAGTGGCGTAGACTCGTCACCGATACTGTCGATCACTATGTCGTTTTCGCTGATATCGTCAGCAAGATTTCAAGAACGTCCGGTAGAGTAAGTATTGCTCCAAATTCACACCAAAGTCAATCTATCTACCTATCTACCCACCCATCTATCTATCTATTTATCAATCTATCTGTATCTATCTAACTATCTGTATCTATCTAACTATTTGTACCTATCTATCTACCCAACTACCTATCTATCTATCTATCTATCTATCTATCTATCTATCTATTTATCTATCTATCTATCTACGTGTCTGTATCTATCTAACTATCTGTACCTATCTATCTACCCAACTATCTATCTATCTATCTGTCTATCTTTCTAGATATCTATCTACCTGTCCCTATCTATCTGACTGCCTATCTATCTATCTATCTATCTATCTATCTATCTATCTATCTGTCTATCTATATACCTACCTATCCGCCCATCTTTATTTACCTCGCTATATCTATCTATCTATATCTACCTATCTACCTATCTTTATCTACCTATCTATCTACCTATCTGCTTACCTGTCTACCTATCTATCTGTCTGTCTAATTCTATCCATTTGTCCATTGATATCATTAAACTATCTACCCGTCCATCGGTCTATCCATCTATCTATCCACCTATCAATCAACGTATCCATCAACCCATCTACCCAATCATCATCCATCCATCCATCCATCCATCTAACCAGTCATCTATCCACCCATCTCTCCACCCCTCCTTCCGTCTTCGTAACTAGCTATCTATCTATCCAGTCACCCATCCGTCCATCTCACTATCTACCTACTTATCCTTCAAAAATATCTTAGTTAAGGAATCCGAAATTAGATTATGAGTTTGAAGACATTGATTGTTGTTCCAGTTGGTGCCTGTGTTGTTCGTGGTTAGCACAACATCCATGTTGTTGCTGGATCAGCGCACTTTGCATGTCAAGTACCGAATTCCCGCCAGTGATGTTGTCAGGATATCTCTGAGTCCCTTTGTCGACGATATAGCAGTCTTCCACGTCAAATCGGTAACGTACCGTCACGTCTCATGTCACCCATTACAGTTATAACGGACAATGGAGAAAGTTATAACTTTTGATTGGCCTCTTCATTAACTTTCTCCGAAGAGAATGCCTTTTCACTGATTCTTCGTAACCTTTGTGATGATATCATCAACGCGGCAGATGTTCCTTTCTTCAATTCAGTTCCTTAACACAAGAAAGAGAGAAAAGCTAACTGATTGTCGTTGACATTTCAATTCTCAGCTCGTTTTCGCAGTTTATGATTCTAGTAAAACGATTAAGTTAATTGTATTGAATTTGCAGCTGGGAATGTGTACGGAGCCAAGGAGCGTCCAAAATCTTCCAGGTTGCCTTTTCCAAACGGAACAAACGTCTCTGCAGAACCGGAAGGGGGATTTGGTCCTTCAAACGTGCCATGTGATTGAACTCGTCACCAAGATATTCCTCGTGGTTCAGAACGCCACTGGTAAACCGCCGGAAGTCAATATCAGTTCCGAGTAAGCGCAACATAAAATAATTTTTTTCTCCATCGTTTTATTGGTGTGAAAATTATAGTCAATAGCAATAGGTTGATTGTCCTTGCTATTGTTCCTTTTTCGTTGAATCAGTACTTTCGATATATATATATTTTGTTTATGTTATAGCTTTGAGGCTACTTTTGGGAACCATGTGGTCGAGTTCTGTTTCCGCTGCGTCGGTCTACCCGAAGTGCAACCCGGTCAAGTGCGAATCGCTCGTCGGGGACATCGAATGGAAGTTACCCTTTGAATAAAACACAAGTCCCACCATAGCCCAGTAAGCAAGCAATATATTTGCCCACCCGCAAAAAGCTGATGAAACACAAACTTTAAAAGGGGGGGGGGNAAAGGGGGGGGGGAGGGGCCTGCGTTGCCAAAAAAGAATTCGAATTTAACAAACAATTAAACAAGGGATGAATAAATTAGATAAGTTAAAAAATACCGAATAAAAATTAACAATTCTGGAAATACAAATCTTTCATGCCCACCACTTGACTCTTCATTTTCAATGTCTCACCATCGACCAGTTGTGACGAAGATGTCCTCAGAATGAACCGTCAATGGAAGTCGGTGTCAACCGGTGGTGACAGATGCTCTGCTTTCACAAGTGAAATCCACACATCACTTTTGAACGATACCAGCACCACTATGTTAAGAGTGTCAACAAAAAGCGAATGTTTCTAGAGAAATTTCCTCAAAGAATGTTCCTGCTATTTACAAATGGTTTGAAGTTTTTGGCAAATGCCATGCTGGAGAAAGTCGCTTTTACCGCGACACAAACAATCTGACACGGGGGCCAAATGTGAGAAACTGAAAAACGGTTTGGCTTTTACTGACTCTGATTCTTATTCTTCCCTCCAAGTTGACTGAATTTTTTTGGGGGGAAAACTGAACTCGATTGGGTGTAATCAGAAAATACCGTTATGCGTATATAGCCATAGGAAATACAGTCATTGCATCGCCATGTATAGTATGGGACCGTCTTCAGGCTTCTTTTCTTCTATTCTTTCCTATGTGTTTTTTTCTAAACTGCTTTATATTTGTGTTAAGCCCACGCTCTGCCGACTACGTCGCTCGGTGAAGAGAAACTGGAATGGGGTCGCAGTTCGCCTTGGGTCATTTACCTTTATTTTGACCCAGGTCTCGAGGCTATAGGTGGCTCATATATATATATACAAGTTTCTCTTATCATTATTCATCTTATGAATTGAATTCACTCGGTCGCGAGTGGATTCTATCAATCTGTGAATTTTATGAAACGGGCAGACGTGCTTATGCAGGAGAACGTGTTGATTACATGCCGTGCAGAACGTGCTTTTATTAAAGTTTAACCAAAATGTTTTATAATATCTTGATTTCCATTGGAATTCCAACAGGAAAATCACTGCAGCAACGGGTTACCAAAGCGAACCCGGAACGAAAACCGGTTTTCCAAATACGGCGCCTAATCTTTTGCAACCCAATATTATATCAACAGTTTCAGTGTGTTTATTATTCTACATGGTTTGGAAACATTCAAGTTTGAACGCATCAGGAATTCAGGTAAACGACTCAGAGGGAGATATGCAGCTGGGGGTCTCCTGCACCCTGCACCAAGAGATTTTTAGCCAGTTCAGTCAGGTATTTGATTAGCTGCCATGTTTGGTGGGGCTTTTTCGAGCGGCGGTCTCAGCCGCTGGCGGTAACAATATTCGTCAGCTGAATGAGAACGGGGAAACTTCAGTACTGGTCCGACTATCAACCAGAAGAGTCGAGCTGTTTTTTTCCTCACTCTCTGGAATTCCTGGGAATTTCTCGATTACTTCATTCATTACGCACTATGTTTAATGAATGCCTTTTCTTTTGCGCAGTGCAAGTCCAACTTTCTGATTGACGACATTTTTTGTGGCAGACAATAGAATTCTCGCCGCTGTGGCTATTGCTTTACAAACACCTGTGTCAATAACAAAGCGTGTGGAATACTCGTGCACTTCATGCGGTTAATCTGAAAACCCAAAGGGAAAATGTCACTCATTTGTCAGCATTTCGAGTCCAACGCCTGGCGCAAAGATCTCTGCAGCCACTGCTTCAAGTCAAAGGACGAGCACGAGAATCCTCAGACGACTTCCGCGGATCCCAATCGAGATGCTGTCGATTTGAAAAGGTATCAATCCCCAGCGTCATCGATGCTTTTCAATCGAAACTATGCGGGTAGCAGCAGCCTACGAGGGGGTACCGTTCTGTCGACTGCTGACCTTTCACCGCAGGCCACTGAAAATAGTAAAGTAGACCACGTGACAGCTGACCCCGTGACCTCTGCATCTGTAAACAATACCGAAGGCGGAATCTTGAAGAAGAGCAAAGTTGCCAGGGAGAAACGTGCGGTGAAATTTCACGAGGATGTCGTTGAGATCACTGGTTTCGGTGGCGACGAAGAATTCTTCTCGGATGAAGAAAACACGACCCAAGACGACGCTGTCACCTCGGATAGCGACGACGACACGCTGACGGAGGAGGAGCGACACATTCAGACGGTAACGCAGAAGAATACTTCCTTTAACTCAGTCAGTCGTAATTTACTGGAGAGCGATTTAACCAAACCCGCGGTGAGGGGATTCGTTTCCCACGGTGTGACACGACCTGGAGAAACTAAAGTGAACAGCACGCCACTGGTGACTATCAGGCCGTTTGGGAAAGAAACGCGACCTTTAGCCGAACTGAAAGTTAACCTCGTTTCTCCCATGAGAAACGGCGAAGTTGTTGCAGCCGGAAAGCTCGCCGGCAGGCAAAACTACACCGACAATCAGGTCGAATCCGTGAAAGCCAGCGAAAAGATCACATCGTTTAGTACATCGGTCCCCGAATCTAAGGAATTGAGTCTAGATCCGCTCCTGAATCCCCCGTCTCCGCCTTCATCGCCTGTTACAGTCGCGAATGTTATTATCACCACCCTATCAGACGATCCAAATTTAAGGCCGACACCGTCGCCGCCCTTACCTTCCTCGGTCTCGGAATGTGAACCAGAAGAGAGAATCAAGTCACGCAACCGTCCGAGTAGACCTGTACTTAGCCGCAAACCTCCCGTCTTGAAAGAAAAGCCCAGGGTACCGATTAAGCCTCAACCGGCAGCCGCCACGAGACCGGAAAAGGTTGAAAATTCCACTGCCTCGGAGGGTACCGACGGTAAGTCAGTAAGCGATGCAATTAGCCAACAGCCAAGTGTGACTTTGAAAGGAAACGCGGACTCGCCATGCGTGATGGCAACAAGCGAACTTCCCAACATTGTTGAAACTACTTCAGTGGTAGCGAATGATCCTATTGAGAGCGTTCCTGGATTACAATCTCATTCACCATCGGCAGAAGAGTCGGTAAAGTCGGCCCCCCAGGAGGAGGTCCATCAACCTTCCGGGAGTGAGACGCCGCACCGTGAAAAGGAGATCCTTAATCAGGAAGTGGATGCAGTCAAGAGGTTGGATAGCCTCTTTAGTAAGGATACGGTGCAAACAGAAGTTGTCAGGGAATATCGATCTACCAAAAGTAAACCAGCGCCGTTGCCGCCTAGCAATGCTACACCGCGATGTGCAACTTTGACGATACCATCACAACTTCCTGGGACACCGACTCCAGTCCCAGAGACGGATTCAGTGGACCCTTCGCCAGCTCAGCCAGTCGAGATTCCTCTTCGAGATGCATCCAGCACCGGTGAAAGTAACTCGGGGCGCCTGATATCCCGAACAGCATTTGAAGCCTTGCGAGCCAACTTGGCAGGTTCGTTGGAGTTGTCTCGCTTGCATTCTCCCAGGTTGAGTACAACCAAACGACAGGCTCCTTCACCGCCAACGAACCCCGAATCCCCTTCACCTTCATCCAGCCCTGAAACTAATCCGGTTGTTACAGTCGACAGCCCCGACACAGCCCCGGCTCCAGGTGCTCCCGAGACTGTACCCCCCGCCGAAAGTTTCAGTTTACCGGAAGAATCTTCGGCTTCTCCCAACAGTATCATCGTCCCGGAGAAGGTTAAACCAGAAGAAGCGAAAAAGGAGAGAAGGTACAGGTCCTCGTCGGCCAGTCCTGCGCCAAGGAAAACATCGTTTGGTGTTTTAGTCAGTTTCGCCCCTGATGCGCACGAAGACAATGTTGATTTTTCTCGTTCTGTCTCCCTGAGCAGACTGGAAAGCGATCGCTCGAACGTGACGCCCAAACCGCCGTCTATCCGTAAGATGATCAAAGAAAGGGCAGTTCAGTTATTCAACAATGTGAACAGTAACAACAACAACAACAAGACGGAGACGACTCAAGGTCGCATGTCCCGTTCCGACTTGTTTGCCCGAAATGGTAAGAAGGCGAGGAACCGTTTCTCGCTGAGGAAACTGTTGGGCTTGAAGAGCGACTCGAAGAATGAAGATAAGAAAACCCAACCAACGGAAATCATCTACGCCAAGTCGAGACCGGAAATAATTCATCCTCTCGACCTCCACTCGGGCCATGTTGAAGTCGTCAGTGTGAAACCTGAAGAGCTCAATATCGGAATCTACGCTTGTCCCAAGCTGAACCACTCGACACAAGATCTTTCACTCAGCAGTCAAGGCTCGTCAACCACCAGTCCAATTTCGACGACTTCTTCGACAACCCAACAAGCCAACCGTAACTCTGCAGGTACATCAACAAAGACAATCTTCTAACTAGCTTTTGCGGTTAGGACACGTTTTGTGGTTTGCACTGGGAAAGATTTACATTAGGTGTTCAGGAAGCTTATTTGTAACTTGGTGCGTACCTTGTTCTTAAAAGTAACTTTACCCTTAAGGTTTGCTCAATTAGTGTTTTATCTATTCAATACTTACAATTAAGTCAAGTCGTGATTGGATTTCTTATTAGGTCGTCCCAGACCCCCACCACCTCCACGAATGAACTCTCACGACAAAAATGGAAGTTCGAGCAACCTTGAAACACCCTTGACAAGACCTTCACGTCCACCGCCACCCAAAGCTGGAGATCCGGACCTGGTGCAAGTCGTTTCCCAATCTGAAAACGCTGCCCAATATGCCAACTTAGGTACGACGAAGCAGTTTTTCCTTTTACGTCTCGTATTTCAACTTTTAAAGAGAATAACAATCTGTACGTTCTCCTGTAATTAAGTTATCATGTTTAACTATTCAAGCTTTGCTTTTTATTGGAATGCTGCAACGCTTAGACGGTAATTGAAATTACAACGATTGAAAACTAACTCTGAATTAACTTTAACTATTATAGACACTAAATTAATGCTCTTGCGTTATGAACAGGGAATACGAGGTCTTCGCTGACACCGAGGAAACCCGAAAGGACCGCAAGCCTTCGTTCTGTCAACAAACCCGATTTTGAGAAACCGAATGAACGGCAACCAATAGATGTACGTAACATCATTCATCAGTACAGCCTAAAGCAATAAAAAAGGGTTCTAGCTGGGGGAAAAGTTAATCGCTAATAGCACCCAGGTTTACAAACATAAAACAGCCAAGAAATTACTGAATGTACAATTGGTAGTACTTTATACAACAGCTAAGTTTCATTGAAATCGGGTTGTAAGTTTTGTTAAAATAAAATTCCAAAGTTGACAAGATCCATCAATATATCTAAACATATGTTGACTACACAAACCGGTATAAACCATTCCATATTATCCGTTTCCGGTAGTTTTAATTCCACTTTGGGCGTTTCTTGACAAGCCAGTGATGCTTCATGGTTTCTAAACTTTGGTTGTGCTTTTTAAGTTTAAGCATCATCTTGTGTATTAGGACGGTCTGCACTACGAGTGCGTGCCCATCAAAACTCTACCCACTTCGCTCGGTGAAGAAGTACTTGCCGATAAGGACGGTTACGTCATACCGCTGCGGATGCGTAACGCATCGTTTTCATCAACGCAAGCCCATCGCCACAGCTTGTCCAGTTTCACCTCGCTGAAGAGCATCAACAACAAGGAACATAACGACTATTCATCGCCACTGATGAGATCGGCCAGACCGAGTCTGCGTCAGAGTCGCGTCGATCTTCACACCAGTCTTGAAGATCACTACGGGACGGTAACGGGCGCCAATTTGCAAGCTCTGTCGCAGCTTTTAGAACAAGTAAATCACACTTAACTCATCACCGAATATCACATAATCTTATTCCACTTTCATAGTTATTTATAACCTGCAATATCTATCATGTTCAGGCCACCAGACAGAAGGTTACTCCGCCGTACTTGCAGTCTTTGACGACCAAGAACCTCAAGTGGAAGAACTTCGATATCTCCACGGAAGCTTTCATGAAGCGAAGGCACGTCTCCGGATGTGCCACGGTCATCAGCGCCAAATGGGAAGGCCACGACGTTTTGCTCTTGATTCGCGAGATGACTGCCGAAAGCCAGGATTACAAGACATCGTTCACCAGAGTACTCCTCGCTTCATTCCAAGACCATGTGCCGCATTACGTTACGAGGAAAGATGCGTCTCGACTTACCGCAACGGTTTACGGTAAATAGATAAACTTTAACTGCAATACATCGTTCATTACCTTACAAACTAACCTTTCATACTGATCCTATAGTAACCATCGAAGTCTACCCACCCGGTGAAATGGTCACTTTACCAACGCTAGCTTCGAGATGGACCAGTCTAAAGGACATGGATTCGGACGAGTGTTTGCAAAAGTTCCTCGTCGTCTTTCTCCAGATCCTGCGCGCTTTCGTACTACTGGCAGACGAAGGCAAAGATACGATCCCCGCACTGGAGAACATAGTTTTCTACATGGGCACCGAAGATACACACCATCGATTGATACACTTGGAAGAGGATCAAAGAAACGATTACGAGAATCTACAGTTTGGATCAACGTCAACCGTTTCCAACGAAACATTCACTTTTCTCGAGGCTTCTCTGAAAATGGTGAAACTGTTCCAGGCAAACTGCCACGAGGTGCTATTTGAAAAGCTCAACGCTTTATTAACTTGCAATTCGACGCGCGAATTGGAGGAAGCCAAGAGTTTCACCGAATTCAGTCTCTTTGGGCCGCACCCAGAGATCCTAGCCAAAGAAACGGGATCGCGGTTGGATGTACTTCGAAAATGGCTGGACATCGAACGCGCTGCTTTTCTGAACGATGTCATTCAATCGCATGGACTGTACAGTATCCAATTAAGCTTGATAGAAGAACTTAACCTGGCATTTCTCGTAGAGACATCAACCGAAACGCTGCTAGAAGCCAGCCTGTAAAGCTGGAAGTTTTGATATCCGTTGTTGTAAGTCTGTTGGAATAGTATTGTATATGACCTGATCGCACTGGACTAAACTACCCCAGTAATAACACGCGTTCAAATAAAAATATTGGTATCCTATATGGAATGATAAACTTGTCAGATCTATTCATGAATGAATTTATTGTTTGAGCACATCTCGTACTACGATGTTATACTATAGGAGGTACAGTACACAAAGTGAGGTGTTCTGAGGGCTTGATAAGAAGATATCGTTTTGTATCGGACGCGGGTAGTTTTTGTCCCATTGGAGTGCAGGTAGAAGTATTTGGAAAACACATTCTGGTACAGGGGTGACCTCTTGCTTCATGAAGGAATACTTTTTTTCAGTTATGGACGCTATCTCCTTACTTTGACAGTTCTTTAATGGATGGACACTTTTTTTTCAAGTATCATCATCATAATAATAAATAACTGTGTTATGTACTTTTAACGAGCTAAGATTTCACAGTCAATTTCAAACCAAAGTTGAAAACAGTTATTGATTTACTCTGAGGAGCGGTAGTCAGAGCAAAGCTCCGTGAGTCTCCTGAAGAAAGATGCTGGCTGCGGCCGACAGCAGCATGGCGCTGGATGTCACCAAACTGCTGACCAGTACGGACGTATCCAACATGTAGGCGTAGGCAAATAGACCTCCTAAGCCAGCTCCTCTGCTTAAAGTCGTGACGAGTCCCCATCCGTTTGTCCTGACAATTGATTTTATCAACATTAGAACCGTTTCCCAGACCAGTTGTTAATTTGGTAGCTAGTTACCTGGATAAATATTATGTTAATAGGTAAGTAAATAAATAGTAGACAGAAAGGTAAATAGTTAAGTAGATGAATCGGTAGATAGACAGGTAGGTAGGTAGATGGAGAGATATTTAGATGGACAGGTAGATAGATAGATAGATGGATAAATAGATAGATAGATAAACAGGCAGACAGACAGACAGACAGATAGATAGATAGTTAGATAGATAGATACATAAATAGATAGATAGACAGATAGATATCAGATTGATAGTTAGATGTATACATATACAGACAGACAGATAGATAGACAGACAGATTAATAGATAGTTAGATAGACACAGAGATAGACAGATAGATAGATACATGGATAGATATACAGATAGAAAGATAGACATAGATAGATAGACAGACAGAATAATAGATAGTTAGATAGACAGATAGACAGATAGACAGTCAGACAGACAGACAGACAGACAGATGGAGAGATAGTTAGATAGATACATAGATAGACAGATAGATATATACATGGATAGATATGCAGATAGAAAGAAAGACATAGATAGATAGACAGACAGATAGATAGTTAGACAGACAGGCAGACAGACAAACAGATAGATAGATAGACAGACAAGAAGTAAGGCAGGTTACAAGGGTACGAAGGTAGGTAGGTAAGTAGATAGCCAGATGTTTACCTTAGAGCAGTGGGATACAGTTCCGTAGTCGCTACCGTCAGCGATGCGAAGCCAACAGCAAACATGGCGTTGAAAGCTGCTTCAAAGCCAATAACCGCCTCGTGAGTTTGTATGCCAAGCAGAGCCAGTGAGAGTATACTGCACGTCAGTAGCGATATTGCTAAACGTGTACAAGCGCACGCCATTAGTCATTCTGCAAACATGTATTATTGTTTAACATGCACAACAGTTTACTAGATGAAATCTCGTTTACTTAGCACTTATCTTTGTATCGTTTTATCATACCTGCGAGACGAACACGTCCAATGCGGTCCATGAGCAGGGCGGCAATAAGCAAACCGGGAATCAGCGCGACTTCACCGACGAGGTGCTCGACAAAGACTTCCCCGAGATGGATGTTGAAATCGAAATCGATGGGGCAGAGGGAGTCGGTGCTGACAAAGTTGTTATCGGTCATGTCGCACTGGGAGAAGCGGTGATCGAAAAAATCCGTATCGATGAAACTTGAGCGTTGAATTGTGCAATTCTGAAAGAGCGTCCTGCTGGATTTGACCTTGTGGAATGAGACATTGTCGAAGGTGCAGAAGGTGAACGTGACGTGGTTTAAAATCATCCGCTCGAATTGGACATTAACGAAGGGAACGTGGAAGAAATTGATGTTCTCCAGGGAATCGTTGAATTCCACTCCAGAGTAGGTCACGTTGGAGACGGTAACCGCACGTCTTTCGTATTCCTGCGCTTTGAGAAGCTTCACGTACTCGGGGAACCACAGTGACAAACCGTAGAATCTATACAATAACATTGATTTGACATTGAATAGAATCAAATTTTATTGTAATTTTAATAAAATAAGGTTGGATTTTGAAGAGGTGAAAAAATGATTGAAATTCTCACCCGAAAGAAGCTCCCACCCATGAAATCATTAGTGTGATTGTTATTCGACGTCTCTTGGCCGCAAAGAGTTCAGCGAAGGAGCTCCCGAACTACGGTTAACAAAATCACAAGGACTGAATTTCAACTTTTAAGTTGACTTGAGTAGAATCGTTACGTTTGCAAGGGTGTAGGAAATGACTGAGAATATTGATTTCTTTCTGGTCGATTTATTGCCGTCTTCGGTTTCTTGGCTCAGCGCTGGAATATCGGCTTCTTTGAATTGGGCTTCGGGCGACTTGGGATTATTGTGGCGATAGATTTTCTATCCAAAAGGGAAAAGNCTATCTACGTATGTACCTACGTATCTATCTGTCTATCTGTTTATCTATCTATCGATCTATCTATCTACGTATCTATGTATATATCTATCTACTTATGTATCTACCTATCTATCTACCTATCTGTCTATCTGTTTATCTATCTATCGATCTATCTATCTATCTATCTATCTATCTATCTATTTATCTATGTATCTATCTATCTTTCTACCTATCTATCTTTCCATCTATCTATCTTTCTATCTATCTACCTACCTACCTGTCTATCTATCTGTTTATCTATCTATCGATCTACCTATCTATCTATCTATCTACCTATCTGTCTATCTGTTTATCTGTCTATCGATCTATCTGTCTATCTACCTACCTATCTATCTATCTACCTATCTATCTATATGTTTATCTATCTATCTGTCTATCTATCTATCTAACTTTCTGTATTTGTCTATAGCCGTCTATTTATTAATTACGAGTTAATGACGTCAGATGGGCAACAGCAAATCACGAGAAGTATTGTTCTTGCCATAAACCTCACTTAACTTTGGGTTTAATTATCATTAAGAATTCCAACCAAAGCTGAATGCTCGATAAATACCAAATACAACAACATAATCACAACTAGATTAAAATAATAAAAATACTTCATCTAAAACTCAAACCTAACACTTAAATTTTAACCAACTTGAATAAATCTGCTTTACTACCTTCATTACATATACCTATGGGCCCAATGCAAAAAACCAGCACTTGCTGAACGACCTACTTGCTATACAACCATCTACCTGCTGGATTTGGACGAATATCAGCAGTTTCAACAGTTCATATAAGCATAACTACTGTAACCAGTGCTGCTGGTTTTTGCACTAGAGGAGAGGGGGGCATTAGTTTGTTGATATTGCCTTCTTGTTTCCAAGGTTGGTTCGCCACTCCCAAGGTTGATTTCCACGTCAAAGGAGCAGATGCAACACAGGAAACCCCTTTTCGACCTTCGCTTTTTTGTATTTGCTCTTTCCTATATGCGTTAAGATAACCTATTGTTCATAAACTCATTGCACAATTATACAGGCCCCTATTATAATTACATAATTGATATTAGTTTTAAATTGAAGTTGATTGGGTTTCGCCATACGTTGAGGTAACCATACCGCGCGGTACCGTTCCTGACCTTGGGAATCTTGAGATTCCCGGTCTCAGAATCCGTTTTTCCAGTTAAAGGTGAAGGTGAGTTGGAATTAGACGACCGGACGTGACCAGCAATTTATAATTATTTTTTTACAAATTGCATCAGATTATTAACGGGAAATGGACACGCGCTCAGCTTTTTAATTACATTCCTTTCCTGTATTGCCATTTGATTAACTTTCAATAGACGATTCACTTCCGTTTGATTTCTTCATTATTCATTGAACTATAGTTTTAATTATTATTTAATAATTACAGTTGATTCCAAGTAATTTGAACAAGAGTTACAAGTTAAATCAATTAAAGAGTTGATTAGAATTTAAACTGAAGACGCGATTAGAGAATATTCCTCGCTGCTGCCCTTGAACAACAAAGAAGTCAACCTCGACATTGAAGTTGTGTTGCATCTTGACGCGGAAGGTGATGGTTGTTGTTTGGACCGCGCCGTTGGGAGACCAAAGTGAAATTTCCGGGTTCGCCGCGCGCCATCCACCAGATTCGGCGAAATTCAAAACAGGTTGCCCATTACGGACACAAAATCTCAGAACGGACAAAATCACACGGCGGGCCGATGAATAGAACGACCTAACGGAACAAGGTTTCCCTAATCCTTTTCACACGGCATCTGACCTGTGAGAGCCCGTGGTCTTTCGCGCGATTTCCTTGCCGATTTACCGTTGCATGGCAAGTTGCATTGTGGTCGGAAAATGGTGGAAACTAACTATTGGACTACTGGAATAGTTTGTAAACTGAAAGACAGATAAATATAATATAGTTAATTTTAATTAACATGAATACATACTATGATAAGATATGGTGGTTTGAAAAAGTAAAAAAATATATCGTCCTTTAAAAAAGCACGTGCGAACCGAACCCAGTTAATCAAGTTCCGTCGCAGCGCCATCTAGCGGATATTTCTGTGACTAATATAAAGCCGCTTTTTAATATCAAAAGAATCTTATCCAAGTTTTTGGCTGATATCTTATTTAACAGGTTTTACTGGACAGCGATAACAATTTACACGACGATTCTTGTATTCGTTGCTCGTGTAACTTCAAATTCTCAGTGATTTCGAGCCGTTAGTTTAGCCAGAATTAAACTTTGAAGTTTTTGTACCCAGGCGCTGTACCTGCGCTGTACGGTTACCGTTGACCTTGAGCTTGAGGAATCTCGAGATTCCGGGTTTCAAATGTAGCTATCTAATCTACTCTATGCTAAAACTGTAAGTTCGAATTCATTCTCCAGTTCAATGGGTTCTTTCCATTCCCTGACCCATTCATTGTTGACAAAATTATTCCCTTTGTCTTTGAAATTCACAGGAATCTGAAATCCGAATTCCATTAGAGGAAAAACCATCAGCGCCATAGCGTCATCTAGCGGGTATTTGGAAAACTTAAGCAAGTGTTTTATATTATTATATCAGATATTATAGTAGTTAGAGTAGATATGTAGATATATATTCGTAATTAGGAAAAAAGAGGTTTATTTTGCATATAAAGGATCACAAATGCACACGTCTTCCGCGACAGTCTTATGTAGATATAGGAATGTTATCGTTTAGTAGGGTGACGGAGCGCTGAACGTCGGGTACGCTGGAGCAGCGGGCATAGGGTAGGAAGCACCCGGCATCGGCTGCCCGTAGACGACGGGTGGGGCCATGGCCACGGGGACGGCATAGGGCTGCGGGCGGGGGACGTAGACAGCGATATCGGGCAGTGGGTTGACCGCCGCCGGGGGAGCCGGGATGGAAGGAACCATGGGAGGAGCGGGGACAGCGGGGATCATGGGTTCGTAGGCGGCGGGCTTGGGTGCGCTGTAACTCGGCGGTCCGTACATTGGCGCCCCGTAGCTGGAAGCGGGCATCCCGATTCCGGCGGGAGCTCCCAGTCCTCCTAGCCCTCCCATACCTCCCAGTCCTCCCATACCTCCCAATCCTCCCATACCTCCGAGGCCGCTGAGACCGGCCAGGCCTCCCATACTGCCGAGACCCTTCTTATGGAAGGATGGCGCGGCGTGGATGCTGCATACAAGCATGGCGATGGCGATAACCTTTTGTTAAGAAGAAAGGATACATAAGTATAGGTATGGATGATAGGTAGATGGGTAGATGGATGAATAGATGCAAGGATAGATGGATGGATGGAACGCTGGGTGAATGGATGGATAGATCGATAGTTTGTTAGTCCGATAGACATTTAAGTATAGATGGAAGGGTGGATGGGTGGATGGATGGATATAGTTAGACAGATAGAAAAATAGAGAGAAAGGAAGACAAGTATATATAGCTTGACGGGTGAATGGATGGACGGATGAATAGACATATAGCTGGACAGAGAGACACATAGACGGTTAGATAAGTATATCGAGGTAAGGGTTGATGGAGGGATGGATAGATAGTTATATAGATGGATACAAAAACAGGTAGATAGGTAGGTAGATAGATAGATAGATAGACAGATGATCACTTACTTGGAAGGCTTTCATTCTGCGAAACTTTTGAAGACTGCTGGACCGAATCTTTGACTTAACTGTGGTGATTTGCAATTTGCAACTGATGACTCAAACTCGCAATGGCCGATGCTTTTATACGGTACAGAACAGAACCCGTAACCTCTATTGGTCAGCCAATGTTTACCTCGGTTTCACAACCAAGGTCGACCTTGACACAGACAATACGCTGAGCAAAAGCGAAACAACATATTATGACCCGACTTGGTCTTGACCTATATTGAACCACTTTCACCCAGGCTATGGGCCCTTCGACTGTTTTTCCTTTCGAGATCGTGTTTCGCGTTGGCAGCAGTGTTTTTAACCGTATTGTACATGATCGCGCTTTACTGTGAGAAGATGGACAGTAAGGCAGATAGCTAGACGGATCTATAGATAGTTGCATAGACAAACAGATAGATAGATGTAGATAGGTGTAGATAGGTAGGTAGATAGATAGACAGATAGACAGACAGATAGATAGATAGGTACATAGAGACGTAGATAGATAGATAGATAGATAGAGAAAAGATCGATAAATAGATAGACGTATTATAGACAGATAGATAGATAGATAGAGATAGATAGACAGGTAGATAAATGGATAGATAGATGTAGATAGACTAATAGACATATAGATAGACAGGTAGACAAATAGATCGATAAATAGTTAGGTAGATAGATAGATAGATAGATAGAGAACAGATCAATAGGTAGATAGACGTATAGGTAGAGATAGATAGATAGATATATATATATATATATACATATAGATAAACACATATATAGATTGATCGACAGGTAGATAGACAGGTAGATAAATAGATCTATAAATAGTTAGGTAAATAGATAGATAGATAGACAGATAGATATTCAGAGAGACTTACAGACTGATAGATACAACAGAGACATATACACGTAGTTAATTGGATAATTGTTGGTATAATAAATAAATACATTGAATTATTCTCGGCGAAGGTCATAACTGCATTCATACATTTTTAAAAAATGCAATTTACTTGATAATTGTGTGCCATAGCTTTTGAATGTACGTTGACTAAGTTAGAGTTACAGATCTTCCATATAACTTTTGCTTGTTTATGAAAAAGTCTACCTCGGTTAGTAATTATTTTGTATACAAGTCAACAATATTGTAATTGTATACGTACATCTAATTTGTAGACATCTCCGAAATTCCCAACAAATTTGCGACTGTTTAAAACAGTGTTTAAAGCGTCTTAACTTCAAAATCCATCCCTGAATATATGAAAATTACAACCTTACAACGCATGCGTTGAATACTGTATAACTAGTTGAACACATGGTCAGTGAACTTGTTAACACCCCTACAACAAATGACGTCATCGTGACTCAATGACTCACCATGACTCGATTGCGTCATCGGACGACCCAACCCCATACCCATGTGTCGTATACGAGTCGACTCGACATTTCGCCCTCTTTTCAATTGCGAAGAAGATGTCTGTTTGTTTGTAAAAATTTTATGTCATTTCACGGGGTCATTTAGATTATAAAACTTTTAAAAGGATCTTTGCTTTTAAAAAACGCGTCTTTCAGATCTTAGTCGAGGCTCCTACAATGGGCAAGGGTCCCAGCGACAGGATGGAAAGCCCGCTGAGCAGCTTGGCATTCTCTGGGGTTAGAACCGATGAGACGGGGCCCGAAATCGACGGAGCTCCGATGGCATTGGGTGGCGGCGGCAGGATTCCTTTGGCCGTCAGAAAAGCGCCGGGGGATTTACCGCTGAGGACCGCGTTCCCAGCCGCCGTGGCGATCGCTACCGGGGCCACGGGTACCACGGCGATGGTTTCCAGTCCGCTGCCGAAGGTGTCGATATCCTCCGATTCGGTTACGATCTTGCCCTTAAGGATCGGCAGCGAGGAAACGGTGTACAGGACTGACAGCAGCAGTAGAACCTTTAACCAATCAAATCGCGCTTTAGATTGTTACAGTTCGAATCAGCCAATCAGGTTAAAGGTTACATTTCATGGCAGAGAGAAGACCAGCCAATTAAGAAGCTTTCTGACAGCAGAGATTCAAACTAGCCAATCAGAGAGGGGCGTAAGATATGAAGCGGTAAAGGTATACATTTCTCTATCGACCAATCAGAAAAAAGCGCCGGAAAGACAAATAAAACATTGTCTATAAAGTCATTAACTTTAAAGTAAAGTATTTGCAAATAATTTACCTGAAGTGATTGAATGCCCATCGTGTTGGTGCGTATCTGAGATCTCCGCGTCCGCGTTCAAAGCAGAAGTAGAAGTGGCCAAACCTTTGACTTCCTAACCGGCTATTTATACTCGGTTTTAAAATCATCCTGAACACTTTTCCTTACTTGTCAATTTGCGATTTCTTCCCCCCAAGGAGTGATGTGCAAATGAATCTCAAATGAATCCTTGTTTCGTTTTAAGATTCTCTCAGATTCACGGATATCGTTCACTTTCATCAGCTCGAGACAACAGGAGCCTATCTTCAATTGATTTTCTACGCAAAGTTCATCTTTAAGTACATCTAATTTATTTAAAAGTATTTATGTCAACCAAAATCAAAGATAATGATTTCTAATTAATTTACTACTCATTTCCTCATGTTATGGAATAGCTGCATTGGCATTCATGGTATTTTATTGAGACACTGTAAAACAACCAACGGAAATGACAGGTTCATATGGGGGGCCGTTCCCGACAGTTCATATAAAAATAATAATTACGCATATAACTGAAAAATAGCTTCTAGCCCACTAATATTGCCGTAACCTTTGCAATTATGTTCATNACTTAATTCATAAGATTAAAGATTTCATCTAAAAGAATCAAGAGTTAAATTTGTAAGCTTTCAAAGATAATTAGGCAACAATTAAACATTTAATGTAAAAAACTTACGAATTAAATTCTTAATGTTTCCAAGTTCAACTAGCAAGTATGTGCAGTTTAGCGTAAAACATTGTGCGGTAAGTGTGTGAACCTTACGGAAGTAAATCGTAAAGTTTGCGACTTTAATGCATTAACTTTTAACCTAACATCTGTAACCTTTCAGAGCATATCACGTTTATTTGCAGAATTAACCTTGAAACCTTTCGACGGTATATCTGTAAACTTACAAATTAAATTCGAAATCTTTCAGATCTAATGGCGCAATCTTTCAGCTTCAATTCTTCGATCTTTCAAGGTTTTAACCGAAATCTTTCACCGTTCAATTCGAAAGTTTGAATATCATCTCTTAATTTAAGACATTTTAAATAATTAAAATTTTACATTTAATTATCTAAGATTGTGGTGTTAACCGTAAATTATCAATGCCAGAAATACGAAAGAAAGTGCCACTTTGTTGCGTATGGTGCGAGTTATTTTGCTGAAAGATGCATTAATTACGCATGAAAGATGCGCGCCATCTGTGGAGTGACGGACGCACCGTTTCCAACACAGATGCCGACATCAGTTACTTTTCGATATACTGCCCACCGATGGGGCGTTCGATCCGATACAATGGGCGGGAGATGCCGGTCTCTTTGCAGGAAAGATGCTCGAGGAGCAGAACACTGTATGGTCTACTTCAGTTTCCGTTTGATTTTTCTGTGAACATTAATTTTTTTCCAAAAAAATATAGAGAAAGAAGGACGTTATGTTAGGAGTAGGTTAGTAAAAGAAAAGAGAATTGAACTAGATAACTGCATGGTTCGTCTTTTTCTTTGGTTTTTCTCTTGCCTTTTCTATTCATCCTCCTTTTCTATGCTTTGTCTCAACTAAGATAAAATGAGACAGTGACTTGCAAAGAGAAGTGAGTCATATCGGTCGATTGTTATCTAAATGACAAAGGTTAAAAAAATGAGGTATTTGAGCCACTTGATCCAGTTTGAGGTCTTCTTTCTTAACATCCATTTTACTTGTTTTCTAACGTTAATGTTATATAGTCGTCAACGTTGACTGTTACATGTTCTATACGAAGGTTGTTAAATAGCAAAACGTATCAACATAGTTTTGGATCTAGATGTATATTTTCGTCAACAGTACATACGTAATTGCTATCAGCATAATATATTTTATTATTTTGCCCTGTCACTTTTCCTTAAATCATTATACTCGTTCTTGATCAAGTGCGCGTGGGATGCTCGGAAGTAACAAGAGGCGCCATCTAGCAATAGGCTCTGGTAGTTGCATCGGGTATAAAATCCCCTTGTTTGGTTCAGTAACACAACACGTTTACAGTTGGACGTTCAACAGGGAGCATCTTCCCGCTCGCCTGCACCGTTCAATTCGAAAGTTTGAATATCAT
>JAIQCU010001165.1:0-25325 GCA_022114935.1 Leptestheria dahalacensis | reverse complement strand
GGCAAGGTCACATATAACCGTGAAGAAGGGCTTTCTCAATCACGAGCACCTACGCTTGATTAATGTTCTTCTTCCGCTATACGAACCCTGACAAAACACGGCAATTCTTTGCTATAGACATTGTATCATCGTGCAGCAGGGTTGAAACAAAAAGATAATAATACAAATAGAATTAAAAGGACCCATGTGAAGGATCGATTTTTCACCCTCCACCCCCGCCTTAGTTCATGATGGCGGGAAAGAATCGTAATTCCTGTACTTTAGGATTTTATTCTGGCAAAACTAGCAAACCGATTTCAACGAAAATTGACACATACATTAAGTACAACTAAGTCTATAACCCTTAATTTTTGGGTTGCTATATCTTTGAAAATGTAGGAGCAATAAGCAATTAACTTTACCTCCAGCGAGAACCCTATATGTTCTATTGCTCTAGACTGTACGTAACGTTCTTTACTCTATTACTTCATATACGGANGGTTAAGTTTATTTGATATTTTTTTTTTGGTCATATTCGGGGGCATGCAGGCTCTCGCCCATGGCCCCCTTCTTCTTTGCCTGTGTCTTTTTGTAGTCTTTTGCACTGAACTTCATCTCTACCTGGTTCTCCTTATCTGTTTTGCTTGATATTAGGTGATCTAATTACCATACAAAATTAAAATCAGTTATTGTCAGATGTTATTATGATTTCTCACTGCACACACATATATATATCTATGTGTATATACACCTACAGATAAGAAAGAATCGATAGATAGATAGATAGATAGATAGATGGATAGATGGATAGATAACTAGATGGTTAGATAGACAGATAAATAGGAAGTCAAAAGAGAAAGATAGACAGACAGCACATAGATAGATAGATAGATGGTTAGATAGACAGATAAATAGGAAGTCAAAATAGAAAGATAGACAGACAGCACATACAAGGGTAGATAGATGGTTAGATAGACAGATAAAATAGAAAGACAAATAGAAAGATAGATAGACAGATTATTAATTTGACCGCTAGCTCCATAATTCTGTTGTACATTTTTTCGACCAACCAACTTTGAGACAAAAAAATAGCTTTTAAGAAAATCGACAAGAACACAGCCAAGTTATATTTCAGTTTTTTTTCCCCTGGCCAGACTACAGTAATCTTGCTCCACAAATTATCCCAACAGTCTGAGGGTACTGGCCAATCTGGAGTGAAGCCAGGAAGGTGACTAAAGGTCACTCTTTGATAAAGTAGCTTGGACTTTTTCCTATCTTTTTTTTTGCCACCAAAAAAAATTTTTCCGATCAGGAAAAAAGATCGCCTGCAAATCGTCAATTCTTTTCTCCTACGCCCTTCCGGTGTAGTCGGCGTCTTCCTACCGCGGACGATAGCAGTAGCACGCAAGATATATCGATATCCCATATGGATTTCTTTCTTCGTCTCGTCCACTCTCAATTGACGTCAGTGAACGTGAAAAGCGGTGGGGGTTGAGCGTGAAATTTACGGCAGGTAATGCCCCCGTATAAGTTTTATCGATTTGCCTGGCAATGCATTTCGTTATCGATAAACAATTAAGAGACTTGTACTTGCATTTACGCAAGTTCTCTGTCTATAAATCAATCGACCCAACGATCGAATTCCCCAAGAGCCACGAGGGATGTGTGAATAGCACCACCAGCTCAACGCACGTTGTTACTGAATACTTTTCCAGGAATACTTAAGTAACCCGTTGTCGTTTGATCGGTAATTAACACGAATAGGTAATTAATATGTTATTTGTAATAATAATTCCCTTCCAATATTTGTTTTAGGTCATCTGGTAGAAACGTTGATAGATAGAAAGTTGGATACATTGGGTAGATAGATGGACATAGAGATAGATGGATAAATTGTTGGACTGATCGACAGATAGATGGATAGAATGAGGTAGATGAGATATGAGTAGATAGGTTGGTTGATAGATAGATAGATAGACAAATAGATAGATAAAACAGATGCACCAGTGCATCAATAGATAGACAGAGAGAGAGAGAGATAGACAGATAGATAGATAGATAGAGAGATAGAGAGATAGATAGTTAGTTCAATCGATAAATATAGATAGATACATAGATAGATAGATAGACAGACAGATAGGTAGATAGATAGACAAAACAGATAGATAGATAGATAGATTGTCGAAAGAAAGTAAGAAATCGCCAATATCCCCAGTCGCGTTATACGGTAACATTACTGTTAATGATAATCAAATTGATGGCAACAATCAAAGTTAATGAGGCTTTGATCAGTAAGTTAGCATTAGTAATCAATCAGCGCTTAGCTACAAACTTTTACGTCATACCCGGTAAAATTACATTAGTTTTCACACAACGATAATCAGATTTTATACTTTTGTACAATGAAGGTAAACCCTGGCTTTTTTAAAACCTGCTTCCACCACACATGTTACTACGCAACCAAACTAGATTCATCTAATTCACTGAATCTTGAATTTGATGGTTTGTATGAACAGTTCTCAACGCGCTACTGTAGATCTTGGAATCCAAATTTAGCCACGAAAATTAGATATTGTTAACTTGATTAAACTTAATACCGGTCCTTTATAGAATACAGCTAGAATAGAAGGGACTACATATTGTATAGAAAAGGACTCGGGTCTCTCTCTTGTAATCTGGTCTGGCAAAATTGGTTTTGACCAAATTGAGTTGAGGGAGAAGGTTTTTGTGTGTTGTCGGTGTCATTGTGCAAGAGGAGATTGATTAGAGTGCTTTACCTTGATGTGAGCATATCTCCAGGTGAACGCAGCAACTGCGGGTAAACAACATATGACGATGATTTCCAAGATGAGGATGGCTGTTCTCATGGCCCAGTTGAGCGTAACAATGCACGGGCTATCATCGACGCAGACATCGCATCCTTCAGGACACGGCAGACATTCAAATACGCCGTACTGGTCGTAACCGCTGTCCAAACCCTGCATAAAAAAAATCCATTGCGTGAAATTTCTCGCCATCTATTTGCCGTGAATTAGACGGAATTATTTTGTTAAAGATACGCAGATGTTGCTAAACAAACAAACAAACAATAATTCGAACAATCAACAAACAATCAAACTAGCAAACAAACAATCAATCAAACAAAAATCTACTGATCCCTTAATTAAGGTTGAAATCAACAACCACGCTAACAAACACCCAAATATGAAACTATACCGAAAGTATCAAACAAACAGACGCTACGTACATTCAAACAACCTAACAACCTCCTTGATTCCTCTCATGATAACACGACTATCTTACGAACAAACAATTAAACAGACTGGACAAGAACGACAAATCACCTTCAAACAGAAATTCAAACAACCAAAACGAGTAAGCAACTGGTAAATCTAAGATTATCTAAAGCAATACGAAGAGCCACATATCGGACTCGTACTTGGAAACATAATACCAGAAAAATGGTGTAAACAAGCGTAATTATTGAACAAACAACCCTCACAAACATGCTAACAACGATAATGATTACACACGGCGACGCTCAAGTATAACGAGAAAACATACAATAGCAAAGAAACATGCAGAAGCATAATTACAATCTGCTAAACAAGCCACGGCGGACTTGCAACCTGAAAAGTAAGGACCAAACAAACACACAAACAAACAAGGTATTTCAAAACACGTGAAACGACATATTCCCAAAAGCGGAACAAAGGATATGGAGTTTCTAATCAGCAAAATCTCTGTAACAAAATAAGTATCAAACAAACAAGCAGCCAAACAAACAACAACCAAACACATAAACCTTGCGAATAAAACGAAGAAGCAATCAAACAATCAATCAAACAAACAAACAATCAATCAAACAAACAAACAAAGAAACAAACAAACATTTAACACGAACTAGAACTGCAATACAAACAACTGCGTAACCAAACAAACAACCAAACATACAACACGAACTAGAACTGCAATACAAACAACTACATAGCCAAACAATCCGACAAACAAACAAACAACCAGTCAACCAAACAACCAGCCAAGCACAATCAAACAAACAAACATTTAACACGAACTGAAACTCCAATACAAACAACTACATAACCAAACAAACCATTAAACAACCAAGCGACAACCAACCAATCAACAAACAAACAAAATGTTTAACGCGAACTGGAACTGCAGTACAAAATACTACATAACTGGAACACAAACACACAAACTGATGCGAAACTCCCAAGCTGAAAACAAGAAAACCCAGGACAACAGGACAACGCCTAATCATACATTTTAAGTCGTCAGTACGTCAGCGTGAGCCGTGTAAACAGCTTATTAAAAGAGCTTTACAGTGGGATTAATTTCAAAAAGGACGACAAGGGGGAGAATCCTGTGAACTTCACCCGACTAACCTGCAACGAGGCTTGATGAATGTTGATAAAGAAGACAGGGGAAACAAACTTCTACACGTTTTCCGCAGTCAAAAAGTCCAATGTGCACACGTGAAGAGGGCTCGGGTGGAATAGGGGGGAGGGACTATAACTTGTCTAGCGCAAATAATCAGTCACAGAAAGGAGAGAGAGTATTATAAACACAGATAAATTGGCGAGGGGTCTTTTTGTTGAACACTACCAGGAACGCAAAGTTGCATGACAAATTGAGCTATACATGCAACTGTGCAGCTTTTTTTCCCAGACAATCACCGGTAACGGGTCAAAGTAAAGAAGGTATACATATAACGAGAATTCTGTCCTTTTTTTTAACCCGCTCCTTTCGCCTACACTCTTCGCGTGGTTTGTTTGCTCAGTCAATTGCGGTCGTTGAAGCAGAAAGTTACCCCAAAAAAACCCGGCTTATTACTACTACCAGCCAGTCGTACATAAGCGTCATTGGCGGTACCACGCAAACGTATAAATAACCAATACGTTATTAAAAGCCATAATTCGATCTACTTAATCTTGCAGTTGTCTTAATTACATATTGAATTATAACTTGACAGGATTATACAAAAAAAGAGAATATAAGAACCAAAAGGTGAACGTATAATTCGATTAAAACGAACATGACACACATAAAATGCATTCAACCTCCTTTCTTGAGGGTTCCCTTACACGTTTATGACGATACTGATTCATGCTTTGAACGGAGGAGGGAGGGCGGGGGAGAAAGGCCTTAACGATACACTTACAGAAACACAGATAGAAATTCCTTACCATTAACTTCTTCTCGTACTCCTCTTCAATAACAGTGCCATTGTAATAGCGCACTGGAGTCGTCGATGCATTCTTGTCGGCCGGGAAGTAGAACCCGTCCTTGCATTCGCAACGGTAGCTACCGCGTCGGAAACCCAGGCCCGGAATATGGACGCACTGAAAAATTTCCAGTTCATAATTTTTTCTCTCTTCTTCTTCTTTCACTTTTTTATAATTTTTTTTTATTTATTTGTTTTTTTGCGAATCGATGTTTGGTGTGTGTTTTTTTTTACCAGTGCGGACATGTATCTTGTCGTTTAGTTAAAAGAAACCTCGGCTAGCCAGTCTAATCGTATAACTCAATCACGACTAATGGAGATGGAACATTGGCCTAATTAATCTATAAAGGTATACACACTCACACACACACATACACACACACAGCGTGTACCTGCGATGGACGACGTTAAGTGAAATGGACGAGCTTCTTTTCAGCGGTGCTGTGAAAATCAATACTACTCACCGAATCACGGTTTTACACTATACGGGAAGCTAACGTGTGAAGGCGGAGGGAAAAAAACAACCTTTGGGACCATTGTTAAATGCATCTCGATTTCAACCTTCATCGCGACAATTAATACACGATCTCTTGTTGACTTAAAAAGCTAAGTAGTTGAATTCATTAAGATAGAACTAATACTTCCAAGATTCTAAACCAATCAAATGTTAAGTTTGTACTTACTATTAATACTACTATTACTACTACAACTATCACACTTTTCTCATACGATGTACTTCGCTTCAAACTTCTCATTAACTGATTCTTGTGACCAGTGGCGTGCCGAGGGACTTTGGGGCCCTGGGCAAAATCCCTAATTCTTGGGAGTTGAAGGCCCAGCTAGAGGCCTTTCTGGGCCCCTCGGACAGCAAAAATGGGCCCCTAGCTCGACCTGGGCCCTGGGCAGCTGCCCCACTTTGCCCTCCCCTTGGCACGCCACTGCTTGTGACTTATTCTTTCATCTTAAGTTACCATTTAACTATCTGTTTAGGACTCTCACGTTTCGTAATTTACGCTGGGATTAGTGCAAGTGGACGGACATCCTGGAAATGTATAATTAAAGGCATGAATTGTAAATAATATGTCTGAAAAGTGGGCCCATTATGCTGGGGAACCTATCAAAGTTGCTCCAACTGGTGATTTACATATCAAAGGCTCCTTGTTGGGCTTGAAGGGGGGAGAAGGGGGGCTTTTTGGATAGAATAAAGGCCGCTTTAAGTGAATGAAGTGAACAATGGTTGGAATATTGGTTCTAATATGCTGAGGAACATCTTAGTTCTATGCCGACTGGAGAGTGTGCTCTAGAGATTAGCTGTCTTACTCGAGCCAGGAGCAAATAAAGCTTTTTGCCCGCCCAGAAACCTTTTGCACAGCAACGAATCCAAATAATGCGACCCTCGTTCCTTAAAACACACTGCACACACACGAACTCACTCGCAACAATCTCCCTATAATCTAACGCAGCATACAGTTATAATACCGTATGGTTCTTTTACACACATTACTATACAATCTATATCATAGGAAAGTTATAGTCTAAGGGCCAAAAAATGGCGGAGAATCGTACTAATTCGCAAATTTTAGGATTTTATTACGGCGAAACTAACAAACCGAGTTGAACGAAACTTAAACGAGTACGTTAGTTACATCTAGTCCTACAGGCGGTATTTTTTGGAGCAGTAAGCAACCAAAATTTCCCCGGCAAGAGTTACTTTCTATGCCCTGGACTGTACGGTTAATGCGTATGACTAAACAGTATACTTATATGTGATAAGCATCATATTCTTTAGTATAGCACACTTTACTCTGTCTACTACACATGGTGAACATACCAAGTGTATACCGTGTATACTATATGTGGAACATATACTAATGCACCACTTACTGCATGTTTTACACAATGTGCACATAGTATTATATATATAGTACAGTCTTAGGGCAATTAGAAAGGGTTGTGGTTGGGGTAAAGTTGACCGCTTATGGCACCCAATTTTACAAAAATATAACAGTAAAAAAATACCAAGTGTAGAACTGGTATTGTTTTATACGCTAGTAAAGTTTCATTTGAATCGGGTTGTTAGTTTTGCCAGAATAAAATTCTAAAGTTGGAAAGTTCCATAGTTTCCTACCATTCAGAATCCTCTCTTTTTTGTGCTTTGTACTTAAGTATTACGTATTATAATTACTATATATACTATATGCATACTTCAAGTCGAGTATGAGAAGTCTTTGCCGGTGCTCAGCACCATCTTCGCCAACTTTTTGACAGTGATGAACAACGTGTTGACGGCTGTTGAGCTTGCCTACTGTCCTGTGCACAGTATGAAAACTATACAAAACCAACACAACCTACAGTGCCTTGTCCTTACTTTTACGGGTTCGTGAAAGAAGTAGGTGGAAAAGCTACGAGCCAGTTCCATTTGACATTTTCCCGCCTCTTAATTCATCAGCACCCCCGGTCTAGTGTTCCACCTTTCGCGTGCATGGCTGCAGTTTTATATAGGGGATATTTAGCATAGCATGAAGCGTCACTTCCCATTCCGTTATATCGATCCTCTTTGACCAATAGGAAAAGTTCAAGTGCCTGTAAACAAGCCAAACTTCCACGGTAGATTTTTTCTATATACAATTCACTGTTTGGGTTATTTGCCATGCATATAGAACAAAGAAAAACACCAACGGCTCTGTGTGTGTGGTTTTTACTTGCACAAAAGGACCCCTATATTCACCAATCAATAGTTCAACCAAGGCGTTGCTCGCATGCGACCCTCACTAATGAACCACCCACTTTTTCAACAGCTCTCAACACTTCGTTCATCACATCATTACGTTCACCCAGTATGTTTGAATTCCGATACTTTGATCAAATGTCGTCTTCTAATTAGTAGTAAGGAGCGGAATATCCGTCCGTGTGTCGCTCGTCTTGGGTTATGGGGGAAAGGAAAACTACGCGTCGCACGAACGAGAGGATAAAAATTCAAAAAAGCGCTGCCGGGTCGGGAATTTCTTTTGCTCCGCCATCTAATTAGCGGATTACGCGAAAGCTTCATGAAACTTGTTTGAAATTAGCCAGATTCTTTTTGTATGTGCGACCTCTTTTTTTAATATTTGGAATCTTGTCTTGCTTTATAAACGACCCTAGAGACTTATTACTCGGCTATATTGATAACAGCCTTCTTCTTCTTTTGTGACATCTGACAATGTGCAGAACTGCTTACCTTGGTCGTTCTCGGTTTACATTTATCGGAAGCAGCGAAAATATTGAGCTGCGTATTTCCTGGTCGTTGAGGGCACTGGTCGATGTCTACTCTTCGAAGATCTATATCAATTCCACTTGTGCCTCTAGCAGAAGAGAAAGAGAAAGAGAGAGAGAGAGAAAGAAAGAAAAATAACCGCATTTAGTTTTCTTCTCCCGCATTTGTACTTTTATCTGTCCGGACGCTGGCAAGACTGCCTGTCAATTTCAGCGGTCAGCACAAAATTGCATCTGTCATTATTACCTTGGAAAGTAATTTAAGTAAAATAAAACGAACGCTATACACGAACACAAACAAGGTGAATTAATCGAAGAGTACGTGACCTCCATTAAAGCGGGGTGACAGAATAACACGTGCATAACGTCAACCCATAACTGAGAATAACAAAACCTTATAAGACGAGAGGAAAAAATCAAAAGAGGTTGAAAGAAACGAGGAAAAAGTGAACCCAGTTACAAAAACTCCGCTTGCTGAAAAGCGAGTAAAACATATTTCTTGTCCCACTGCGTTGGTGTTCATTCTGACATACGCAGACAGCACGGTATACTCACTTGAAGAAATATGTTCCGTTGGCATAACCAAAGAAAGGTACGGTATACGTCATCATCCATATGTTCCCTCCCCCGCAGTCAAAGTACGGTTTGCTCCATTTGCCGTCCTCGTAAGAGACGCTGAGGATTTCATCTTCAAAGATGCCCGTGTGTGCCGTTTCATTGGCAGTGTACGTATGTTGCCCTGCAAAAGAGACAAGCACAATATTACATCCCATCCATCAGTAGCATCATCTACTGTCCTTATCAGCATTACAACAAACAACAGCATCATTATTTATAGACGTAAGGGATACAAATGACCCTTCGTCATGCTGCAATGAACATCTCCCCTTAACATAGTCAATCTAATAAGGAGTCACTTTTGTATTTGCGGAGATCTAACAATTCAATTAGAGCTGTTCGCCAACTCAGTACTACAATATTCAAAATAATAAAACAGTATAACCTTCCAAATGTTGTTCTGTAAGGCGTCTTTCATGCACGTGACAGTAGCAGACAGATCTTCTTGTTTTCGTCAGCACACATACAACATTGCCATATTGTTTAAATGTAAGCATTTAACCTTCTATGGAATTAACCAGATGATAACACTTTATTAAGTTCAGACAGTTTCATTACAAAAAAAGATATTACTGCTGATGTTGATGCTGCTCGAGAAGGCTTCTTTACTGCATATGACAGTAGTAGACAAATTCCTTGTTTTCATTAGCACACACACACAACATTGCCATATTTTTATCAGTTGTACGCATTATATCTTCCATGGAATTAACCAGAAAAGTACATCTTGGATAATTAAGTTTAAAGAAATATAACAACATCTTATTAGGGCTGATTCGGAAGCTGCCCGAGTGACAACAATGAACAGCGCCACAGGAATTGCAGCGGCGAGAACAAGAAACTACGTATTACCCCGTTAGCCAATTTTCGACGGTCAGGATGAGTTTCCTGTTTTCGTCTGCTTCTTAAGGTGACAGTGTCAAGAGCAGAAGAATAGTGGATTACGTTTACTGGTGGGAGGAGATTAGACGACTCTTTATTTGCAATGCTGATGCCAAAAGGAAGTGATCCGTCACTGGATTTTTCTTGGCAAACGATACTTGCGAATATTTATGAGATCGGTGCTTTGGCTCCGACACAATCAAACGGGTCTCTGACTTCTATCGCTTCTTTTTCCTCCTCCTCCTGTCTAAACAGAATCAGACCCAAGAAGATGGGGAAAAGAACGCTGAATACGTCGACAGACATGTACAAGACCGGAGGAAAAAGATAAAAAACCATATTGTTTTAATAATCAGGCATTGGAATTTTCAAGTTGAACCAAGAGTCGCGGGCCCTTGTTTCCTTACGCTGAACTTGCTGCGGATCAATAGGGACGTCACAGGCACTTCAACATCTATAAAGGAACCTACATGGGACAAGACTATGTCTCTCATCTTTTCTCGAACCTCTCTCACTAATTGATTCATTCAAAAATCGCTACTCGACACACACACTCGCCGAGCGAGCTTCAGAGGAAACTGAAAATTGCCAAGGCACAAAATTGATCTCTTCACGGGTGTTCGTTTCGAGTACTTTCTCAATCTTCTTTACTGGTTCATTGGAGCGGGATTATAGCCGTATATACCTTAATCCTTACGAGTGTCGAAGAGAAAAATAGAGAGGCAGAAACAATGGCAAAGATAAGAGACAGAATCTATGCGGACGGCTCTCAAGTTCTACGACCCAAGTTTCGCCAACGTCAAGGAGATCGCAGCTCTGAACGTCAAGACTTTTCCGTGCTCCACGGCGCTTGTACGACTGACCTTTAAGCTGAGTGTTTCGCAACGTATACCAGCAAACTGACGTAAGCAACGGTTACATAACATGGTTCGAGAATTACATATTATATATCAACTTCCTCGAGGTTCTTTCAAAGGTTTAATCAAGAAAAGTTGCAAGTGGTTCGGACTCTATGAACGTGCACCAAGTTGTCTTAAAAGCAGTTGTTTGTTTGCTGCAGAGGAAAGCGTGGAATTAAGAGTAAAACCAGGGGTGCCAACGTCTCCATTCTGGGTCAAAAGCACAGTTTTCAAGATGAGGGAGGTCTTTGTGGATTTATCAAGTGTTTGTGTCCTCTGCACCGGGTTAACTCTATTAAGACCGAAGAAGCTACATAGGGCGGGGAACATTCTGGTTTGCTTGCTTGCCTTACACTTTTTTCTTCCACCCGTCTTCTCTTGTGACGTGTGTTCACCGTGCAGGTATAAGCTTTTACGGTCAAGAGTACTCTTTCACATATACCGTGTTTGTTATATAAACAGTGCCCCTTTTTCCCCGAGAACGGACTATAATGGCTGTAGTTTTTCTCAATATTATCTTTGTATCTTCTTTCAACAAGGCATTACATCCACCGCTTTTATACCACATCCGATGTATTTTCCATTCGCGAAAAGAGCGCGTACAAGAACACCGAAGGCTGCATTATGCAGCACTTAGTCTAATCAGGTTCGCCATCAATGACTAACATTTTTAATTACGGCAATAAAGAAGCTTAAGGATGTACCTCTGCTACCCCTCTCAGATGGGGAATCAAGTATTACGACTGGTTGTCCTCCTCCCCTGGCATTAGTGAATAGACTCGCTTATTTTATGACCTGACTATCAACCTAGAACCCTCGGCAGAAATCAAAAGCAGGTTCTATAAAGATATACTTTTGGTTTTTATTATAGCAGAGACAGTATTTGTGCACAAGCCAGTCCCCACAGACAGTTTTGTGCTGAGTAGTAATTAACAAAGAAAGATGATAGAAGGTCGGGAGGACGGGAGAGAGAATGAAGAGGAGAGGACGTTGGGTTTTGAAAACCATCACTACGTGACAGAGAGGCTGACAAGGAAAAAGCTCTCACGTAGCAAAGCCTTTTGCTTTGACAAGTTCTCCAACTGGCCTATAATAAACGATCAAAACTATTGGCTTCGTTTGTTCTGCGCATCGGTTCCTCCTCTGGTATATATTTCAAAGCGAAATAGCTTCAAAGCTAGCACAGCGGGTGGGTTTATGTTTCTTCACAACTGGATATCCTGGAGCTCGACCGTCGCCCGCATTCGCCATGTACACTTACAGCGAAAAGGCTAAAAGGTTGCCCTGAGAAATTCCAGTTTTATAGCTGGTTGCGATCGATGTAATTAGGCCGTTTTCTCGTCTCCAAAACGCTGCAGACTTCTTTCACAAGAACGACAATTTTACGGATTCATTAAGTACCCAACGGACTGGAAAATTAACTTGATGACTACTGATTAGATTTAACAGACAAAAGGGAAAGAATAACGGCTCTAGGTTATCGAAGCCTACCAAATCTGAGGTTGCAACTTGACTACAGTACGATTAACCTATGGGCCAACGTAGAATAGACGTTCGCAGTGTACCGACAGTTCCATGCGGAACGATGATGAACGTGAATTTTGAGGTACTAAACTTACCCAAATGAACCTTGGTAAATGCATATAGGGGTTAGGGCTTACCAGAAAGCTGTACCGTACATTTACTGCGATCTCCTTATGGACACTATTAGCACACCGTATACGCACCCACTTGAGGGATTTGGGCGGCAATGAGCAATGCGATTATACACGTCAGTGACAGCTGACCAATGTAATGTGACTTGGAAACTATTATTTACGCCGCAGTGTGTATGAGATGGGGGCGGCCCCAGACTACAGGCCCAATTTTCTTTGATTTGCCCTAGCAGCGTGACCACATCCTTTCGACAACGTCATAAAGGGCAAACCAATATACCGCTACAATGAGTGGCCCTTTAATACTGCACTCTTGATTTAATGTACTTCCGTTATTACTTTCTTGACTTGTGTGTGTATACAGTGCAAATAACACCACATCGAACAGTAAACATTTTGCTTGGTGTAAATTGAATTTCTAGGATTCTATGGAAGTGCAGCTGGTCAATGTCATCGGTTATCGTACTTCATCGAGTTTCAGGTGTCAATGCTTTCTAGCTGTACTTTGGCTGTACTTTTATGGTGGCGCCGTAAAGTGTTTTACTGTCCCCAGGCCGGGTTAATGAGTAGCATTTAATCTGTATAGGGTGTTGGTGCTGAGCATGAATGCGTAAAGTAGATCACCGTGCTCGGATACTGATCTCACACGCTATATTCTCATCAGAATCGATTTAGCTATTGCTCCTCCAATAAACGCAAGAAACTTATTATTATTTTCCTGATTAGCTGTCTGGCTATAGGGTACGAGGCCCTTACGATCACACATATAAACAGGCCCTTGTATATACAGTAATACTCGAGGTGTTTAAGCTTTAGGTACAAAGACGCTCTCAATATTGACCCTGCAATTAGGTTTAAGGACATGATCCCTTGTGCGAGCAACTATAAAGTACATATTGATTACTGCAGGTACCGTACACATCGCCTGTTTTCTAGCGTCTTCGTCGCATGTAGTTACGGTAATTATCAACTACGTTTGCAGACAGCCGCTAATTATAACATCACTTTTATTCTAACCTCCGTCTCGACAACCAGTATATATACTCCTGCCCAGCGTCTATCTATCTATCGATCTACCTATCTGTCTGTCTGTCTGTCTATCTATCTATCTATCTATCTATCTATCTATCTATCTATCTATCTATCTATATCTATCTATCTATCCATCTATCTGTCTGCCCAGCGTCTATCGATCTACCTATCTGTCTGTCTGTCTGTCTGTCTGTCTATCTCTCTATCTATATGTCTATCTATCTATACATTCATCTATCTATCTATCTATCCGTCTTTCTATCTATCTATGGTAAGCACTGGAAGCTATATAGGGCTCATGCAGCTCGCGTGATGCACCTTCACCAAACATCTTTTGTCTTAGAGCGCAATGGAATACAAAAGCAATCTCTAAATGGCTCCCGCACGCATGTTGATAGATAAAAGCAGATCTACACAAAAGCAGGTGGGAAGCGGCTAGACTATGGCTGTGGGGCCCCACAAAAAATTTGGTACTGCACTCCTGGGATGTCGACAGCAGCGATATAAATATTGGCCTACCTAAGCTATTACAATTACAAAAGAGTTATAACACGCTTGCTTCTAGTCCCAAAAAGCAGATAAAGTCATGTGTATACACTGAAAGCGAGGGCTGAACATCCTCGAACACTTAAGCCAAAATCTCATAACAATCTGGGGAAACGTTCCTTGGAAAATCCCTGAAAATCCCAAAAATCTCAAAATATTCCAACAATTTCCAACGTCGAACCGAAAATCTTAACAGATTTTACAACTGGAACACATTTCCGTGGACTTGCGAACCTCCCGATTGAAGGCCATACATCAATATACAGGTTCACAACGTTACCGCGGCATGCGTTTGGGGAAAGCTATGGAACTCCTATTTGCTTGGGTAATTTCTAAAACCTTAAAGAAAGTTGACGCACAGATGTTGTGGACAGGTTCTAGAAAAGAGGCTCGCCTTTTTTCCTTTCGGCAACCCAACATCCTTGAGCGAAATAGGTTGTTTATTCATGGAATTCTCTAAGATATAGGCAGCAGACTTGAGGCAGACTTAATGGACTGAAAGAAACGGCGGCTGGCCGATTCGGGAACTGAAACCGTGGCGACTGTGCCTTGCCAGCCCAAGACATGAAAAGTAAATGGAGTTATAAACCTCTTCTTTTGCTTCAAGATCAATTTCGTATCTAATTCTCTGCAATAGAAATGCTTTCTAGGAAAAGGCCCTCGTATACACATATACATGGTTCTTCAAGAAGACGAGATCGACTATTCATTTAACTCTTTCTGGAAATCGGCCTGTCATTCCATAGCCGAGAAGAATCGATCGGCTTGACAATTTCCTCTTCCAGTTGATTCTCTTCACAGTTTTATCTTCCGGAAAGACGGGAATCCCATGCTGAGGACCATCTGCCCATAAGACCGATTGTACTCTGATAAATGTCTGCGTAAAACTATGTGAATCTCGATGGAAGTTTTAAGATTCGGCGGCAATAGGCTTCCTCGACTGTTTACTAGTTACTGTTTATTAGTTACAGGAGAAATCAATGTAAACCAGAATTACTATTAGAAAACTAGCAATTTGATAACCATAACTAGAAGATTTAGTAACAGTACACTATTATAACTCAACGTATCAAACTGCTGACAATACAGGATCGACGGAACACGTACTATGCCTTATATTGTATAACAATGTGTAACATGTAATCATACTTTTCAACAGCTTATGAATAGTGACGGTTTTTTTATGAATCCACGAGAGAATTTACGATTCAATTTGGTATATAGGATTTTTGCGATCGCCCTATTCTGTTCCTTCTTTTCGATCCTCTTTTCTTCCTATCCCTGTCTCCTCCTTCACATACACTTGATATCGAGTGACGTAAACCGGGGTATTGTATTGTTCAGTGGTGGGTGCAGAAACCCAAGCAGCTGATTCTACTATAGCGTAACAATGACCCGGGATAAGTTGTACACCCTAGAGAGCCATTCTCGCATAGCCGACGAAATACTACTTTGAACAAAGTGTTAAGTACCCAACCGTAAAAGATGTTATTACACACATTGTTCCTCCTTACAAACAAAGCTTCGGTATAACGCTCTAAAAGAAACAAACAAAGCGGGTCTGATATATTACGACGTGAGGTGCGGTTGTTAAAACCTTTGATATTCTTTGTTTTCTCGAAACTGTTGCTTATTTCTAAACGTCTGTAAAGTAAATTGTACGACTGGACACTTGAGTATGAAAAGGGAAACATTTAGGATACAAAAAAACAGGTTCAAGTTGCCGTCTTGGCTTCTCGCTGGTCGGTTGCGAATCGAAAGTCCGAATCCCCGTGAAAAGGATTTTGGCAACGCTGTAATTTGGTTTCTGGGACGCAGTAAAGAGGTGCGTTGCTATGGGAACCGCCCCATTCGGCATATAATGTTTGGCTGTACTATGTTTTGAAGCATAGATTCCCTCATGCGGCGTTGCAATTCTGCTCTTCGAATATGTTACTTTCATACGGCTATTCGGGCTGGTAATACTGAATTCTTATCTAACGTCGATCCCCCTTGACCTTTGTAAATGTGTTCAGGTATGGTGTCCTCTAGTTTTCATAGTCTAAAGAATCATACACTGGAAACACCTGTCCCGCGTCTATCTACCCTTCCTTCTATTTATCTATCTATAACTGTCTTAACTGTCTGTCGATCTATCTATGAAACTATCTATCTATCCATCAATCTATCTATCATCTATCAATCTATCATCTGTCTATCTATCTTTCTATCTATCTACATTTCTATATACTTGTATCTATCTCTTTATCTGTCAACCTGTATATCTATCTATACCTATATACATATCTTTCCATAACTGTCGAACTGTCTGTCTATCTGTCTATGTAACTATCTATCTATCTATCAATCTACATATCATCTATCTATCTATTTATAAATCTATCTATCTATCTATCTATCTGTCTTCTATCTATCTATCTGTCTGTCTGTCTAGCTAATTATGTATCTATCAACCATCCACCCATTTACCTACCTACCTATCTATCTATGTAACTATTTTTTTATCCCTCTATCCCTCCATCTTTCTATCTACTTATCTATCCATCTATGATCCCTCTGTCTGTCTTTGTATCAATCTGACTTCTGTCTACATCTACCTATCTATTTATCTGTTTGTGTTTCCATCTATCTATTTGTCTATCTGTCTAACTAACTATCTATCTATCTATTTAATTATCGATCTATCCCTCTATCTTTTCATCCATGTATCTATCTGTCTATCATTAAGCATTAAAGAATTATTATCCGTATCAGCCTCAGGTGCTCCTCTCTAAAAGGGCAGAAGCAAGAAAATCCTAACTTTAGGGAATAATGTATGCGGAATACCGACATTTATGCTGGCTTGCAAAAGAGCGCACCAGCTGCTAAACGTATCTTCTTTCTTTTCTTTTTTATCCCTTTGATTCTTGTAGGTCCAGGTCTAGAGCAAAAAAGCGGGTCCAGAATGCTCGGAGAGGTTTTGTAATTCCTAAACTTTAGGATTTTATGTTGGCTAAACTAACACACCGATTGCAATGAAACTTTAGAATTGCATTAAGTACGACTAGATCTACACCCAGTATTTTTTGGGTAGCCATACCTCTGAAAGTGTAGGAGCAACAAGGGTACAGCAAAGATGCAAGTTCATCAAGGTTTTCTGCTTGTGTCTTTAACAGGACTTGATGGATAGCAACAACAATCTATGTGACCGATCGTACTCTTAACTAGTCATGTAAAGCGAAGTGATTTTAAGCAGTAAGTTTAGCCAGAATTAAGTTTCGAAGTTTATACCAACGACCTGTACTGTATGCCCCTTTTTGGGGGGAACAGACTGTATACAAGTGCTGCATAAGCGATAAGGTATAACACAGCAGGGAAACACCATACAGTAATGATATGTTTTTGCAACTTCTTCTTGCTAGTTATGACCTTTTGTGCGGCTTGTGCCAAATACACGGGGTTTACAAAGACGGGCGGGGGCGAAGGGACTGTTTGATCAGAGGGCGCGACGGACCGATAGTAGGACCGGGGGTTTGCCAAATCTGGTTTCTAGGATACTTAAAAGCTTCTGCTCCCCCCCTTGATCTGTAGCCAACTCGGGCGAAATAAATCTCGGCAATAAAAACGGGAAAGAACCCTCCTCATTCACCAGGATTTTCTCTCTGCAGCTTTACTCTGCCGACCGTAGAGACGAGAGGGAAAAATATCACCTAAACAAACATATCATCATCATCATCGCAAGAACTTTATTAACTCCTGTAAGCTACCCTGTCGCTACTCCTCCGACTTCTCCCGAAAATGCTAATCAATGAACTAAAAGTGACAGAGTGTTCGTAACTGAACGGTACAGTCCGTTCCCCAGTCTGTTTGGGTATCAACATTGGCTAAACTACCGGCTCAAAATCACCGAACATTTGAGGCTACACGACTGATTCATTGTACAATAACCGTGTAAATTTTTATTGTTATCCATCAAAATGTGCTAAAGCTATATGCAATAAACTTGGATCAAATATGTATAATCGGAGGAGTTTTTCAGATGTGGCTGTAACTAAGCTCAGGATAATAAAAATAGTAAATTTGAAATAGAAAATATTTAACGAAAAGCGGAAATTTTTTACCTTCGCGAAAATTTCAACAACAGCAAAAAACGGCACTGCTCGCGTATGTGCTGATTTCGATACCGAGAACATCAAGAGACACTGACCATGAACTTGTGATTAAGTGCCGTCCCATTAATATTGTTCCATTGACAGTGTATATCCCCGACTTCCGAAGATAAAAACAATATGGACTGACTCTACCCTTCAGGATGTTATGGAAGAAATTCCCACCGGCAAACAAAAGTCTTTTAGAAAAACTGGCTGGTACGAGCAATATAGTTCGGACATTGCAAATCGTTCCGAGTCACTTGCAGTCGTTCCATTGCTTATCCTAGACAAGATTCACTTTCAGTAACCTATAGTTAGCTAGATTGACATTTCAGTTGGCTAACTCGAGATAGGTTGGTTACTATAAGACTAAGCTTATAAGGTAACACTAATTAACCAAAAAATCAATTGAGCTTTTACAAGAATCTCTTGTCTCTCATTAACCTTCTCATTAGAGTTGAATGAAAACATTGGATGGTAATCTCGCTTATTCATTGCTTGGATAAGTGTGTATGCTGATAGCGCCGCTATAGTCAACTACGCTATATACGCCCTTGTCAGCTCTTGTTACCTTCACCCAAGGGAAGAGCTTAATTACAAGGTTTAATGTTGACGAACCTCAGCATAAGTGCCGTAAATAAACTTTAACGTGACACCATGTGACAGTCGGTGTCGATTTAGATATTTGACTTGATTCTAGGTTTCTAGGTAAAATCTAACTGTTACAGACAGATTAAATAGATGACGGGTTGATGGATGAGGTTTAGATAGATAAGGTAGGTAGATAAGCAACGGAGTAGGTAGGTAGATAGGTAGGTAGATAGGTAGGTAGATAGATAGATAGATAGATAGATAGATAGATAGATAGATAGATAGATAGATAGATAGATAGATAGATAGACAGATAGATAGATAGATAGATAGACAGATAGATGGATGGATGGATGGATAGATAGATAGATAGACAGATAGATAGATAGACAGATAGATAGACAGATAGATGGATGGATGGATGGATGGATGGATGGATGGATGGATGGATACATACATAGATAGATAGATAGATAGATAGATAGATAGATAAATGTCGCGGATTAAAATATAAGCTAACTCGAACAGACAGAAATTGGCTTTTACGTCAAGTTGAATAACATGATGCATAATATGTACAGCAGAATGTATGCAATTTTGTTTAAGTGAAGCCTATTTCGGTAAATTATGCTAACCTGGAGGATAACCCATTCTGATCGTATATGATGGCCACCAAGGTTGCATTTTATGAATATGAAACTATACGCAAACCGACGAAACTTCAACAAGCTTTTCCTACTCGCGTATCCATCATTTAGAAAGCTAGCCAAATATCTGTCATCCTATTTATCAATCTGTCTACGCACCTATCTATCTCCTTATCAATCTATCTACCTGTCTATCTATCTATCTATCTATCTGTCTATCTATCTATCTACCTGCCTATCTATCAATCTACCTGTCTATCTAGCTACCTACCTGTCTATCTGTCTATATACCTATCTATCTACCTGTCTATCTACCTATCTATCTATCTAACTATCTATCTATCTATCTATCTATCTATCTCTTTATCTATCTATCTATCTTTCTATCTATTTATCTATATATCTATCTGTCTACTAACCATCCACCTACCAGTGTACCTACTCCTTCCTTACAACCGGCTGAAATCACATACACGGAACTGGTATTGACCCGAGAGTTTTGAAACGCCTCTCATAATTAGGTCGTCACAGAATATTGACTGGTACGGTGTTTTACTTGTCATTATAACGAACCCGTCTTGTAAAAAATAATGGAACCTCTAATGACATTCATGTTATAGGTAAAACAGTATATGGCGTTACAGAATTCCGAGGGTGCATATAGATATAGGGCGCATAGTGTCGCGTGCTAAGGAGCAAAGGTTCGGTACAACCCAGCTACTTCGTGTTTGAGTACATTACAGGTAAGAATGGAACACCTCCGGCATGCCACACGGTAGCCCAGTGTCTTATTAAGCGTCTACGGTAATTGCATAGCAGGTGTATGCGGTTGTTGCCGTTTAGCTTAAGTGCCTTCAAGAACATACCAGCAAGAGGAGAGGGGGGGGGGGGTCATACATGTAGAGGTCATTTCTACTTATTTTATTCTGTAAACGACAGGGTTTCATTATAAAAATCTCGTCATAAGAACTGCTGTCACAGGGTAAATATGACGCATGTTGCAGTACATTTATACGTAATTGTATTGTATGAACTGTGGGTGACAGATGGCACGCTACATTAAGAGCCCCTGTAGTAACGCAGTGTCGACAAAAGTAATAAAGCGTCGTTTCTTTCCGCCAGCAAAGTTAGAAGACGAGTATAAGCTCTATGTGTGTAACAACTTAAGCCCAACTCTCCTCCACGTAAGGTTACTTTAATATTATTGGCGCCTATCGATTTTTGGCCTGCATCCTCATTTTCACCGTCTCCTCGTACCTTGCTGCCCCGAGGCCTTTTCCTGTTCATACATACATCCTTTTCCTTTTTTCCCCGATCCTCTTCCACCCGTCGTACTCCCTCTCTGCTTGACGTAACCCTGACCTCTTAGTAAGAATCTTACATCGTCGTTATGCCAACTAAAACTATCCGTTTACAGCCTTAGTACAGTCTAGAGCAACCAACAAAAAGGATCCTCGCTGGGGGAAAGTTGATTGCTTATGGCTTCCACATTTTCAAAGATATAGCAACCCGAAAAATACTGAGTCTAGACTTAGTCTTACTTAATGCACTCGTCAAGTTTCGTTGTAATCGGACAGTTAGTTTAGCCAAAATAAAATCCCAAAAACCATTCATGACCCTACTTTTTGCTCTCGACTGTGTACCACTGTTTCAAACATTCCCTTTGTTTGAAGAACTCGACCAAAACTCTTGTAACATTCTCGGGACAATACAGGAATCGAATGCCGTAAGAAATCCTAGGAAATCCTTACCGGCTTTGAAAGATCCAACGTGCGGCAACCAAGAGTACTACCGAGTAAACCCCGCTGAAAAAAATATTCTTCAGCAAAAAGATGGCACAAATGGTTTCAAATCGAAACCGAATCAAACGTGTAAACATACCTGTTTTTTAACTACGCTGTTTAACTGGCTTAAGTACAGAATCCATAAAGTAGACGTCATCGGAGCAGGACGGAAAAGTGCGCAATCCTTTTAGCACCAATCGTACTCGTGCACGGTCTTAAATTTCCTCGTCAGGGCAGAATGAAATTAATAGGATCGTGAAAGTAAACATCCCGAATCTACGACTACTTCCTCTCCGGTAAACATCTTCAACCTTGCAGGTCTACACGGCAAGTTAGTGTAAACCTATAGTCGAGAACGAAAAAAAGATTCTGAATGGTAGGAAATTAAGAATCTTGTGAACTTTAGAATTTTATTTTGGTAAAACTAACAACCCGATTTGCATGAAACTTTACTAGAGTATAAACTACTATTAGATCTGCATTCGGTATTTTTGTGGTTGTTATATCTTAGAAAACGTGGGTTCCATAAGCGGTCAACTTTTCCTCAGTCAGAACCCTTTTTTTTGAAATGCTCAGACTGTACGCTCCACCCCTTTCGATAGAAGGTGAAACGAGGCGATTATCAGAGATGAAAGGAATTGTATTCCCTCGAGGGACAAGTTAAAGCAATGGAGCTATTAAGCAGTTTTTTCCCGCTCGTTGAATTCTGTGGTCGAGTAAAAGGGAAAAGGTGAGCCTATAGGGCATACACGTAGAGAACGCGCGGTTCCTGTGTGAAAGCATGCAAATTTTCACGGCCCCAATTGATGCCCTTGTATTTGTTGGAGGAGACAGGTTCATAATCATGCAGGCAAGCTTTTCAGCAGCGGAAAATTGGATTGCCCCTACCAAGCACGATCTATTGAAATCAAGCACAAAGAGATCCCAAGTCAAGTCACTTTCTTTGGCACTCGTTTTGTCAAGTATTTAATTCATTTTTTTGTTGAGTACACCTAAAGCAGCATAGAAGAAAAGGCCAAAGACTCGCCAGTTCCTTTGAACTAGAGACCTTTGCTGCACGTGAGATCCACAAATGCCCTTTTTCTGAGGGGGGAGGACCAAGGGGGGAAAATATTATGACACAAAAAAGTGGCTTCAATACAAGAAGTCACGACTATGGCGATGGGAATTATATGCGCAGCAAAACGGTGCATTGTAAAGTTGTACTGTTCAGCTACAAAAGAGAGGACGGGAACACGTACCTTTGGTGATGGAAGTCATATTGCGAATGACTCTCTCAGCGTTTTTGCGGGCGATGTAGAACCACTCGGAGGTGTTGGTGAGATACTTGTACTCTACGGCCAGGTCCTTGGCCAGAATGGTACCGTTGGGTAATCGATAGGCAAACGGGCAGAAGAGCGTGTAATCTTTGTATTGGTATTTGTCGTGACAGTTGCCAGCGGCGAAAATGTCTTCGTCCATTTCGATCATGGAGAAGAGGTTGGCGTGCAGAAGGTACTCGGACTCCAGGACCGAAGGTTCGGCGTACTTCCACAGTCGAGTGAGCCAGTTGGCGCGATTGACAGCCACATCAGCTTCAAGGCGGAATCTCTCCTGAGCGTAACGGTCTACAACTCCTTCGCCCAGATTGAAGTCGGTCCCAGCGGTGCAATTGGTGCCGAGTAAATGCTGCGATTCGACAATCCGTAGAAATTTGGTGACGATATCCAAGTTGGGTTGAGCCGAACTATCGACGGGGTCGTTGGGCCAGGCTACGCTGGAGATATCGTAGTCGCTGGGATCGCTATCCTTGGTAGGATCCTGATCCTCCATATCGGCCATGGCGTGAAACCAGTTGTCCAAGTTGGGTGGCGATCCCGATTGGGCGTCGGAGGAAGTCATTTGACTGATCTGTCCGTTATGGAACAAATAGGTCGGAGTGGATCGAAGAGGGCTTTTAGAGGAGGAAGTAACGCTCAGCGGACTGGCCTTTCCCGTAATATTGTTGGCGATGAGTGACGTCGCGCTAAAGGTGGCTTTAGCCGGCCAGTGCTGACTGCCACCCGGACCTGCGGCTAGTAAAGTAGCTTTTCGCGGTCCCGATGCCCGAATTCGATACGTTTTTGCACTGACATTGGTGGCCAGCGGACGAAAAGTAGTTGGCTGCCAAGTGGCTGAGCTGCGGACAGTTTCTTGCTTCTCTTCTTTGGTATCACTTTCATCGTAATTGATCTCCTCCATCTGGTTCGACCAAGTGGCAAAACCCGACGAGTACCCTGCGCTTACTGACGAATTACTACCTAAACGGGCTTTCTGGTGTCGATGGCGGATCTTGGATGATGGTTTGTCATCGACGGCGTTGCTGGTTACAGAGTCGGCAGCCTGGCCCTGGTCATTAAGACTTTCTGTCGAGATATTGGCTGCCTGCGTAATAAACGCGTCAGATTGCACACTGGCGTCAATGGGCTCTTTCTGGGTTTCTGCATTGTCTTGACTCGACACAATCTCTCCAAGACAAAGTACACAGAGTGTTACTTTCAAGATGTTGACATTCATTTTCGGGGAAGCAATTTTCCTAGATGTTTTTTTTTTAAGGTTCACAAAATCTGCTTTAGTTTTTCAACAGAAATCTAAAACGACACGCACATGTTTCCGAATCTTTCTTCACCATTGTCATTCTGCCACAGGTACAAGAATAAGAGCATTTACAGTTTACGCGCACTTGCTCTATACAACATCACGCCTCTGCAATGAGCCGTGAACGACTGCTGCTTCTTGCTGCCCATGCAACATCAGACTCGCACTGCCGACAACCCTCCCCTGGACTGTGCCCCTGTGTTTTTGGCGTTGCAACGGCGCAATCGCTGACGATCAGCAAGCGTCAGGCGCTTATGAAAAGAATAGATCCCCAGAAAAAAAAGGGAAGAAGGGGAGAACAAGAGGAGAGAAGAGAAAATCCCTTTCGTAGGAGTTTTCTGTAGGTAATCGGTTTAAAACTGTGTCCCTCTCATTATGGAGACCCTTACTTCTTTTCTTTCCATTTCTCTTTGTCCTTTTTCCATTCTTTTTCTTTTACCCTTCAATCAATTTTCTCCTTCAATTATTCTTTGATTATTTTTCAGTTATGTTTGCAAAATACTTTTGTAACATTCACTTAAAATTACAATTTCAAATGCAGTGATACTGGATACGAGAAAGGAAGCTTGAAGTTGATTAACATTTCTTGTGTGTGTGTGTGTGTGGAATTCTCTTGTTGGGTTTACAGCTCGCGCTGCCAGGGAGAGCGGCAAGAATATACTGGAAGCTAGTAGAGGGGTTATAAAGCAATTGGTTAATAGACCGGAAACGATGGACCGAAACAGCTTGGTAGCGTTCCAAATTTTGATGTAAGCTTCCACTGCAACAATACTCAGTTGATTATAGATGCTTTCGGCCAGGAGACCTCATTGTGATATATTTACCACCGAGTGCAAGTGTAAATCAGTGTCTGTTGTTTATGTAATGAAGTACACAGCCAAACTCGGGTGGTGCGACAAGAACCCTGTGTGTGTATCCGTCAGTAGCCCCCCGTACACTACATTTGCAGCGCACAGCGCAGAGATCACACCTCGGGAAAAACAACACCCGTCGCTGAATCAATCCTCGCATCAGCTACTCCATCGTACTCAACTTGCCGAAAATTCTTCTTTTTAAAAAAAAGGAGTTCTCAGTGGGTAGAAGTTGATTGTTTATTGCTTCCACATTTTCAGAGATATGGCATGTCAAAAAATTCCCAGTACAGAGCAAGTAGTGCTTGATGCATTTGTAAAGTTTCGTTAACATAAGTTCATTACTTTCGCTAGAATAAATTCCTAAACCTTTACAATAAGTCACAAAAATTCCTCGCCCATGTAGATTTGTTTAATGGCCCTAGACGGTACGTTCATTGCACAAATATTAACCCAAGACCTAAGATCTCAGACTTGTTAGTTGTTTCTCGTTTGTTTTACATCGGTAGTTCGTTCCAACTACTGCAATACGACATCGGCGGTTGGAAATGGCACTACAAGATCTTTGCTTGTGATTTTGGGTTTCTAGCGCAAG
>JAIQCU010001164.1:0-25021 GCA_022114935.1 Leptestheria dahalacensis | reverse complement strand
AACACGTGCCCCCATACTTTCTATGGGCACTCTTGAGTGCGTTTGCCTGCTTCAGCCTCGTCCATCTCGCGCTGTGGCGCAATCCCCCAAAAGCCGAACGCGAGGTCATTCGCCGTTTTGTCAGTATTCAGGTATTGCTCTGTCTTGGCGCCAGCGCCTGGAGTGCGATCGGTACGCTGGTGCTGGCGAACTCGGGACACCCAGGTGGACTCACCCATATTGCGCTGATGGTTTCAGCCATCAACGTCTGCAACGCGCTGACACTGCTCGGAGTTCCATGGGCGGCACGCATCGGACTCGCGCTGGGACTCACGCCCATCATCGTCCTGCTGTTCAATGGAAGCCCCTCCGAGGGCATTGCCGGGTTCGCGCTAGTTGTATTCCTGTTCATATTCGATCGCCTGAGCGACGTACTGTCCAGACTTTTACGTAAATCTATAAGATTGAGCGTACAAAATGAAACTCTGGCACAACAACTCACCGTCGAGCGCGACAATGCCGAACAGGTCAACCGCGCCAAGACCCGTTTTTTTACCGCCGCCAGCCATGATCTGCGACAGCCCCTGTACGCGGTGTCGCTGCTCGTGCATTCCCTGCAAGCGTCTCCCCCCGGACAATCGTCAAAGGTCGCCATGCGGCATATCAGCCGCAACCTGCGCGCCATGGAGCAACTACTCGAAACACTGCTCGATATCTCGCGCTTGGACTCAGGCCACCAGCCTCCCCAAATCGCTCATTTCGCATTGCAGGACATTTTCGACGCACTGCAGTCGCGTTTTGAGCGGAAATGTATTGGCAAGGAAATCTACCTGGCCATCAAACCAAGCGCAGATGTGCTTCTCGGCGATCCCTTGCTCCTTGAAAGCGCACTGAGCAATCTGATCGACAATGCCATCAAGGCCACGACCACTGGCGGCATCTGGGTCGGCTACCGGGCCGCGCGTGGCACCATCGAGGTGCGCGATTCAGGGATTGGCATCCCGCCAGACAAACTCGGGCTGATCTTCGAGGACTTTTATCAGGTCGACAATCCGGCACGTCAGCGCTCCGCAGGTCTGGGGCTTGGTCTGGCGATCGTACGCCGCGTCATGCATCGCACTGGCCAGCAATGCTTCGTCAGGTCACGACCCGGTCGTGGCTCAACCTTCGCACTGACGGTGACGCCGGGCAATCCGGCTGGCGTGAAAAGGCTGAAGGAAGCCGAGGCCAATGAGCCATTGCCAGCAAATCTCCGGGCTCTGCTGATTGAGGACGACGAAGAAATCAGCCATGCATTCAGCGTGACGCTGCGGGGCTGGGGCGCCGAGTGCCGCACCGCCACCAGCCTGACGCAAGCCCTGCAGATCATTGACGATGGCTTCTCCCCAAACCTGCTGGTGTCAGACTACTGGCTGGCAGAAGGCCCCGACGGCATCCGCGCATTAGTAGCGTTGCGTTCGCGGGCCGGAGAGCACCTGCCCGCGGTGCTAATCACCGGAGATTCGGACACCCGCCCCCGCATCGAATGCGAAGCCTGCAACATCCTGCTGTTGCGCAAACCGCTTCGGCCGGCGCGGCTGCGCTCGCTGCTCCACCGGATTGCAATTGCCGGGGTGCCCGAGCCGTCACTTTCGCGCTCCTCGGCGGCGCCAGAAACTTCAGGGCAGATGGAGGCCATCAGTTGACTGTTGCCGACGCAACGCCTGAAACGGCACAAATTGACAGCCGCCGCCCCAGCCCGTAAAGTCACGCCGTCGACAGGAGAGCGCGGTTTGTCAGATTGATAAATCAATCACCAGCCGCCGCCGAAGGCGCAACGCCCGTGAACGTTCAGGCAAAAGGACTGTCGCACACTAACACTCTGGAGAGCGGTCGTCTTGAATAGCGGCCCACCGAAGGGGCTAACGGCGCACGCACCGCGGCGCCGTAATCTCTCAGGTATCAAGGACAGAGGGGCCGCCGTTCAGGCGTTTTTGCAAGGCCAGCCTTGATGACCACTTCGCAACATCCCCCGAAAAGCACGCCGCTGAACGCCACACACCGAGCCATGGGTGCACGCATGGTCGATTTTGGCGGCTGGGACATGCCCGTCAACTATGGATCGCAAATCGAGGAACATCATGCGGTGCGCAATGCCGCCGGCATGTTCGACGTCTCGCACATGTGTGTCGTTGACCTCCACGGCGCAAATGCCCGCCCCTTCCTGCGCGAACTGATTGCGAACAACATCGACAAGCTGCAGGTGCCGGGCAAGGCACTCTATTCGTGCATGCTCAACCTCGAGGGCGGCGTAATCGACGATCTGATCGTCTATTTTCTGAATGAAAGCGCATTCCGACTGGTCGTCAATGCGGGCACCGCCGCTGGCGACATCGCCTGGATCTGCCAGCGCAACACCGAGACCGGTGCCGGCCTGACGATCACACCGCGTCGCAACGACAATCACGGCGACAGCGAGGCACTGGCGATGATCGCAGTGCAAGGCCCGCAGGCCCGCAGCAAGGTCTGGGAAGTGGTACCGCAAAGCCACGCCGCCAGCGCAGCACTCAAGCCCTTCAATGCGGTGATCGTCACCGACACGCCGTTCGGCGAGATGATGGTCGCGCGCACCGGCTACACCGGCGAGGACGGTTTCGAGTTGACTTGTCCGACCCGGCATGCGGAAGCGCTGTGGAATGCCCTCGCAGCCAGCGGCGTGCGCCCCTGCGGCCTGGGGGCGCGCGACACGCTGCGCCTTGAGGCCGGAATGAATCTCTACGGTCAGGACATGGATGCCACCATCAACCCACTGGACTGCGGCTTGGCCTGGACCGTCGATCTGAGTGGCGGGCGCGACTTCACCGGTCGCGCCGCGCTGCAGCAGCAAGGCCAGACCCAGGCCTTCGCCGGCCTGATCCTGCGCGACAAGGGCGGGGTCCTGCGCGCCCACCAGAAGGTCGTCACCGCGAACGGCGACGGCGAAATCACCAGCGGCACCTTCAGCCCGACCATGCAACAGTCGATCGCCTTTGCGCGCCTGCCGGCCGGCATTGCGCCAGGCACCTCCGTGCACGTCGAGATCCGTGATAAAAAGCTTGCTGCAACGGTCGTCAAGCTTCCGTTCGTGCGCCAGGGCAAGGTGCTGGTGAGTTGAGCGGTGCGCCCGGTGGAGGTCACCTGACCGTGACAGCCTCGGGAACCTCGCCACCCCGCCACCCCGTCCCCTCGGCGACGAGATTTTTTCTTTTTCACTTTCCATTCATACCCATCATGAACATTCCCGCCGAACTCAAGTACACCGAATCGCACGAATGGGTGCGCGTCGAGGAAGACGGCACGGTGACCATTGGCATCACCGACCACGCGCAGGAAGCGCTGGGTGACATCGTTTTCCTTGACTTGCCGGAAGTCGGGCGCAGTCTGGACGCTGGCGATGCCTGCGCGGTGGTGGAATCGGTCAAGGCCGCATCCGACATCTATGCGCCGCTCGCTGGCGAGGTGATCGCAATCAACGAAGCCGCGACCGGCGCGCCAGAAAGCGTCAACGCCAATGCCTATGACGCCTGGCTGTTCCGCCTCAAGCCCGCCAATACCGGCGATGCCGACGGCCTGATGTCGGCCGAAGCCTATACCCAGGCCATCGGCGCCTGAGCCACAACACCGACGTTCACCGCGAACCGGATCCGACGATCACGCCACCGTGACGTCAGGGGCCGGTTCGCGAGATGCGGTCCGACGCCACAACCCGGGACACCGCCGGCTGGGCATGCAGCGCATATCGCTGCCATCACCCGTGCGGCACGGGCGAACGACGCCGGGCGACCGCAATGAATCACGAAGTTTCCCCGCCCCGGTAACCCCGCGTTGACCGCGGCCAGATCGAGTAATGCCATGACCCGCCAGACCCTTGCCCAGCTTGAAGCGCGCTCTGCCTTCCACGCCCGCCACATCGGCCCGTCCGACGCCGACCAGCACACCATGCTGGATGCGCTCGGCTACCCTTCGCGCACGGCGCTGATCGACGCAGTGGTACCGGCCAATATCCGCCGCCACGACCGCCTGCCGCTCGGCGAATTCAGCGAGCCCTTGCCCGAGCATGAGGCGCTGGCCCGTCTCAAGGGGATCGCGCAGAAGAACAAGGTGTTTCGCAGCTTTATCGGCCAAGGCTATTACGCGACCCACACGCCAGGAGTCATCCTGCGCAACATCTTTGAGAACCCGGCCTGGTACACCGCATACACGCCGTACCAGCCGGAAATTTCGCAGGGGCGGCTGGAAGCGATCCTGAACTTCCAGCAGACCATCATCGACATGACCGGCATGGCGATCGCCAATGCCTCGATGCTCGATGAAGGCACGGCCGCGGCCGAGGCCATGACGCTGATCCAGCGGGTCGGCAAGTCGAAGTCGAACGTGTTCTTCGTCGCCGACGACGTGCTGCCGCAAACGCTCGAAGTGGTCCGCACCCGCGCCGAGCCGCTCGGCATCGAAGTGCGTGTCTGTGCGGGCGACGAAGCGCTCGACACCGATTCATTCGGCGTGCTGCTGCAATATCCGGGCGTCAACGGCGAGGTCCGCGACTACGCCGACTGGGTCCGGCGCTACAAGGCGCGTGGCGGCCTGGTGATCGCTTCCGCCGACCTGCTGGCGCTGGCGCTGCTCAAGCCGCCAGGCGAATGGGGCGCGGACGTGGTGGTCGGCAACAGTCAGCGCTTCGGCGTACCGCTCGGTTTTGGCGGCCCCCATGCCGGCTATCTGGCGACCCGCGATGACTTCAAGCGCTCGATGCCCGGCCGTCTGGTCGGCGTCACCATCGATGCGCAGGGAAATAATGCGTATCGCCTCGCGCTGCAGACCCGCGAACAACATATCCGCCGCGAGAAAGCGACCTCGAACATCTGCACCGCGCAGGTGCTGCTCGCGGTGATGGCGTCGATGTACGCGGTCTACCACGGCCCGGACGGCATCCGCCGCATTGCGCAACGTGTGCACCGCCTGACTGCCATTCTCGCCACGGGACTCAAGGCACTGGGCGTCGAGGTCGTCAATGACTGCTTTTTCGACACCCTGACACTGCGCGTCGCCAATGCGACCACCGTGCATGCCGCGGCTCAGGCGCGCGAAGTCAATCTGCGCGCGATTGACAGCCAGCACGTCGGCATCTCGCTCGACGAGACCTCGACCGCAGACGAAGTACAACTGCTGTGGGACATCCTCGGGGACGGCAAGCCGGCGCCGCGCCTGCACGACCTCGACGCCAGCGTCGGCGATGTGTTCCCGGCGAGCCTGGCGCGCACCAGCGCGTATCTGACGCATCCGGTATTCAATCGCCATCACGCCGAGCATGAAATGCTGCGCTATCTGCGCAGCCTGGCCGACAAGGATCTGGCGCTCGACCGCACGATGATTCCGCTGGGCTCGTGCACGATGAAGCTGAACGCGACGAGCGAAATGATTCCGGTGACCTGGCCCGAATTCAGCCAGATCCACCCGTTCGCGCCCGACGATCAGACCATTGGCTACCGTGAAATGATCGGCCAGCTCGAAGCAATGCTGTGCGCGGCCACCGGCTATGCGGCGATCAGCCTGCAGCCGAACGCCGGCTCCCAGGGCGAATACGCGGGCCTGCTGGTGATCGAGGCCTATCACCGCGCACGCGGCGAAGGCCACCGCAAGGTTTGCCTGATTCCGTCATCGGCGCACGGCACCAACCCGGCCTCGGCGCAGATGGTCGGCATGCAGGTGGTGGTGGTCGCCTGTGATGAACGGGGCAATGTCGACATCGCCGATCTCGAAGCCAAGGCGCAGCAGCACAGCGCCAATCTGGCCGCGATCATGATCACCTATCCGAGCACGCACGGCGTGTTCGAGGAAGGCGTGCAGCGCATCTGCGAGATCGTCCATGCGCACGGCGGCCAAGTCTATATCGACGGCGCGAACATGAATGCGCTGGTTGGCACCGCCGCCCCCGGGCAGTTCGGCGGTGACGTCAGCCACCTGAACCTGCACAAAACGTTCTGCATCCCGCACGGCGGCGGCGGCCCGGGCGTCGGCCCGATCGGCGTCGCGGCGCATCTTGCGCCTTTCTTGCCGAACCACCTGTCGAGCGGCTTCACTCGCGGCACTGCTGGCATCACCGCGGTCTCGGCAGCGCCGCACGGTTCGGCGTCAATTCTCCCGATCTCGTGGATGTATATCGCGATGATGGGCGCGGACGGCCTGACCGCCGCAACGGAAACCGCGATCCTCGCCGCCAACTATGTTGCGCGCAAGCTGTCGGCGCACTATCCGGTGCTCTACACCGGCAAGGACGGACTGGTCGCGCATGAGTGCATCATCGACATCCGCCCGCTGCAGAAGACCAGCGGCATCAGCAACGAGGATGTGGCCAAGCGTCTGATGGATTTTGGCTTCCATGCGCCGACGATGAGCTTTCCGGTGCCGGGCACGCTGATGATCGAGCCGACCGAGAGCGAGTCGATCGAAGAACTCGACCGCTTCATCGCGGCGATGATCGCGATCCGCGAAGAGATCGCGCGCGTCGAAAGCGGCGAATGGGACGCGGAGGACAATCCGCTCAAGCACGCGCCGCACACCGCGCAGGTGGTGCTCGCCGACCGCTGGGAGCGCAAATACAGCCGCGAAGTCGCCGCCTATCCGCTGGCCTCGCTGCGTGCGCGCAAATACTGGCCGCCGGTCGGGCGCGCAGACAATGTGCATGGCGACCGCAATCTGTTCTGCGCCTGCGTGCCGATCAGCGAGTATGCTTGACATGATCACGCGGCAAACGCGGGCCACATCTACTCACAGGGAACGAGCCAAAATGCACGAACTTGCACAGGGAATGCTGCGCCTGACTTTGCCTGTCCTTGCATGCGGTGTGCTCACTGCATGCGCTGGCGGCTCCGCCAGCATTGCCGGAGCCGGCCAGGCCGGCAATGCGGTCACGTACCGAACCTTCGGCCCAAGCGATTACCAGAGCTTCGTCAAGAATTGGGATGAGCAGCGCGAGCCGGTCCGATGCGCGGTACTGCGCTCACCGCAAGACTGGGAAGCGCTGTTCGGCGCCGCACCGGTGATGGGGCAGCAGCGACAGTTCGCGCCACCGGCAACGCTGTTCGCGCAGGAACAGATCCTGATGGCCGCACGTGTGATCCCGGCGCCGCCCGCGGGTGTGCGGCCTTTTTCGGTCCAGGGTGTCGACAGGGATGCCCAGGGCGGTCTGACGCTGCGCTATGCGTTTGCTGCGCCGTCCTCCGCATCGGGTTACACAATCAAGGATTACATCGCCGTCATCGTGCCACGCAGCAGCGGTAGCACGACATTCGTCGAAAACGGGCGCACGGTCTGCACCGTCCGCTGAGCGGTCCGGGCAGGGGACGCTGCTACAATCAAACGTCCCCATGTCCCGCGCTGCACTTTGCGTCGCAGCGGACCTGCGACCTCCAACCTTAGTGCCCTCATGAATTCCGCAGCGATATCTCCCCCTCCTCAGAAGCAGACCAGCAGCATCAGCATCAGCATCAGCATCATCACTGCCGATTATGCGAATGCGCAGCATGCGCAGATCCTGATCGATCTGCTTGATCAGTACGCGCGCGACCCGGCCGGTGGCGGTGCGCCGCTAACAGATTACGCGCGCAAGCATCTCGTCAATGAGTTACAGCGACGCTCCCAGGCCTTCAGCGTCCTGGCATTCGACGGCGACCTGCCGGTGGGCCTGACCAACTGCATCGAAGGCTTCTCGACCTTCGCCTGCAAGCCACTGGTCAATGTCCACGACCTCGTTGTCGCGGCCTCGCACCGTGGCCAGCGCATCGCCGATCTGATGCTGGCACGCGTCGAATCGATTGCACGCAAGCGCGGCTGCTGCAAGCTCACGCTCGAAGTGCTACAGGGCAACACCCGGGCACTGAAGGCCTATGCGCGTGCCGGTTTTGAAGGCTATGCGCTCGATCCGGAAATGGGTCACGCGATGTTCCTGCAAAAGAAATTGCTACCCGCCTGAAATTGACCGGGAGGGTTGAAAAGCCGTCCCGGAACACCGCGCTCCAGCCCTTGCGATGCGACAATGTCGTCATAACAAGAGACAAGGAGACCCGCGCAATGGACCAGCAATTCGCGAGCGACAACTATGCCGGGGCCTGCCCGGAAGCCCTGAAATATTTTCTCGAAGCCGATGCCAGCGGTCATGAGCTGGCATACGGCGATGACCACTGGACACAAAAGGTCTGCGACGGATTGCGAGAGCTGTTCCAGACCGATTGCGAAGTGTTTTTCGTGTTCAATGGCACGGCGGCCAACTCCCTGGCGCTGGCATCAATGTGTCAGAGCTATCACTCGGTGATCTGCCACGAACTCGCCCACATCGAGACCGACGAATGCGGTGGCCCGGAGTTCTTTTCAAATGGCTCCAAGCTCCTGACCGTAAAGGGTGAAGCCGGCAAGCTCACACCCGACGCGATCGAGGCGCTGGTGACACGCCGCGCCGACATCCATTACCCGAAGCCCAAGGTCGTGTCGATCACGCAGTCAACCGAGGTTGGCACCGTCTATTCAGTCGAAGAAGTTCGGGCAATCGCGGCCATCGCCAAGCGACGGGGCCTTAAGCTGCACATGGACGGTGCCCGCTTTGCCAATGCGGTGGCCTCACTCGGGGTCCATCCGTCCGAGATCACCTGGCGCGCCGGCGTCGATGTGTTGTGCTTCGGTGGCACCAAAAACGGCCTGCCGATTGGCGAGGCCGTGGTTTTCTTCGACCGCACGCTGGCGCAGGACTTCGCCTACCGGGTCAAGCAGGCAGGGCAGTTGTGCTCGAAGATGCGCTTCATTTCCGCGCCCTGGCTCGGCCTGCTCGAAGGCGATGTCTGGCTGCGCAATGCGCGCCACGCGAATGCGATGGCGCAACTGCTCCATGAGCGCATCCGCGACCTGCCGGGCGTGCGCATCCTGTTTCCGCCGCAGGCCAATGCGGTGTTTGCCGAGTTGCCAATGCACGCTGCCGCAACATTGCGCAGCAAAGGCTGGCGGTTTTACCAGTTCATTGGCGCCGGCGGTTGCCGTTTGATGTGCGCGTGGGACACGAAGCCCGAAACCGTGGAAGCGCTTGCCCTCGACCTAGCGGAGGCGCTGCAAGCCATCTCGGGTTGAACCAACTGGAACGTTCATTGCTCCAAAGGCCCGGATACTCTTTTCAGGACTCCGGGCATGTCAACTTCGATCGAGCTTACGATCGGCACCTTCAATGGTCTCCTCTGGGATCACCTACTAATCTATGTATTGCTGGGCGTTGGCGCCTGGTTTACGTTCAGGCTCGGCTTTGTGCAGTTACGGGCCTTTGGTCAGGCCGTGGCACTGCTCAGGCATCCGCCGCCCGAGGAGGGCATCACGCCACTCCAGGCGCTGGCGACAGGCCTCGCCGCTCGCGTGGGCACCGGGAACATCGCCGGGGTGGCCATCGCCATTTCCCTCGGTGGACCCGGCGCGGTGTTCTGGATGTGGGTCACGGCCGCGGTTGGCATGGCATCCGCATTTGTCGAAGCCACGCTCGCCCAGTTGTACAAAGTGCGCTACAGGGATGGATCGTTTCGCGGCGGCCCGGCGTATTACATCGAACTTGGGCTCGGTTCGCGAGCCTTGGGTGCAGGGTTCGCGCTGGCGATGGTATTCACCTTCGGCCTGGTATTCAGCGCAGTACAAGCAAATTCGATGGCCGATGCGTTCGCCAGCGCCTTTGGCGTGCCGCGCTTCGGCAGCGGCCTGCTGATCGTACTGATCATCGTTCCGGTGATTTTCGGTGGCGTGCGGCGTGTGGCACGGGTAGCCCAAGTGCTGGTGCCGCTGGTGGCACTCTCCTATCTCGGGCTGGCATTGTTTGTCCTGCTGGCGCATCTGCCGCGCATTCCGGAAATGTTGTTCTGGATCGTACGTAGCGCCTTCGGCTTCGAACAGGTGATCGGCGGCGTAGGCGGCTACTCGTTCTCACAAGCGATGAGCATGGGTGTAAAGCGCGGTCTGTTTTCGAACGAGGCCGGGATGGGCAGCGCACCCAACGCCGCCGCGATCGCCACCACCCATCACCCGGTCACGCAGGGCCTGCTGCAGATGCTAGGCGTGTTCGTCGACACCTTCGTGATCTGTACCGCAACGGCCGTCATCATTCTGCTTTCCGGAGAAGTCACTCCCGGGATGCCGATGTCCGGCGCGCAACTGACGCAGCGGGCGCTCGCCAGCGAGATCGGGGCCTTCGGCGGTCCGTTCATCGCTATCGTCATCGGCTGCTTTGCCTGCACGACGATCATGGGCAATTATGCGTATGCCGAAAGCAATCTCGAATACCTGCGCCCGGGCGCAATCAGTCGCCACCTGTTGCGCTTTGCCATGGTGGCAACGGTACTGGCAGGTTCCGTACTCAGCTTGCCGCTGGTGTGGGGTCTGGCTGACGCGACGATGGGCCTCATGGCGCTGGCCAATCTCACGGCGATCGTACTGCTCAGTCGCCAGGTCATTGTGCTCTGGCACGACTATCAGAGACAACGGCAACACGGCGTGGCCCGCCCTGAACTGTCAAAGGGTGAATTGCCGGAAGGAATTGCCGTGCGTCTGCCTGAAAATGTCTGGTAGTTCGGTACCCGGGATGCGTCCTGCGTCACAATGTTGACAGATTCCCCGGCAGGAGGCGACATGGCGATCAGCGTATTCGAACTCTTCAAGGTTGGCATTGGGCCATCCAGCTCCCATACGGTCGGCCCAATGCGCGCCGCATGGTTATTCGCCGAAGGGCTGCGGCATGACGGCCTGCTGGAGGGCACTGCGCGCATCAAGGTTCAGCTCTATGGCTCACTGGGCGCGACCGGCAAGGGTCACGGCTCCGACAAGGGCGTCATGCTCGGTTTGTGTGGCGAAGCGCCGAATACGATCGATCCGGACACGATACCGGGCAAGCTCGCCGCGATCCTCGCAAATCATTCGCTGTCGGTGCTGGGCACGCATCCGGTGCGCTTCAACCCGCGTGAGGACATCGCCTTCTATCGCCGCGAGGCGCTGGCCGAACACCCGAACGGCATGAAATTTCACGCGTACGACGCCAGCGACACGCCATTGCGCGAGTCGCGCTACCTGTCAATTGGCGGCGGCTTCGTGGTCACGCCTGACGCTGGCCCTGACCAGGCGACCGCCATAGCCCCGCCCCACGTGTTCCGTTCCGCAGACGAACTACTGCAACTCTGCCACGCCACGGGAAAATCGGTCGCCGCGCTGATGCGCGACAACGAACGCTGCTGGCGCAGTGACGCCGAGATCGACGCTAGCCTCGACCGACTGTGGGAGGTAATGCAGGACTGCGTGCGGCGCGGATGCCGTACCGATGGCACCCTGCCCGGTCACTTCGCCGTGCGACGGCGCGCCTCTCATCTTTACCGTCAACTGACGCAGCAGGCCGAGCGTGCGTTATCGGATCCGCTGACGGTGATCGACTGGATCAATCTTTATGCAATCGCGGTTAACGAGGAAAACGCCGCCGGAGGCCGCGTGGTGACGGCGCCGACCAATGGTGCAGCGGGCATCATTCCCGCCGTGCTTCATTACTATGACCGGTTCGTACCCGGCGCCAATCTCGCGGGCGTGCGCGACCTCATGCTGACGGCCGGCGCGATCGGCATCTTGTACAAGCTGAATGCATCGATTTCAGGAGCGGAAGTGGGCTGCCAGGGCGAGGTCGGTGTGGCCTGCTCGATGGCGGCCGGCGCACTCGCCGCGGTGCTCGGCGGCACGCCCGAGCAGGTCGAGAACGCCGCCGAAATCGGCATGGAGCACAACCTCGGCCTGACCTGCGACCCGGTTGGCGGACTCGTGCAGATTCCCTGCATCGAACGCAATGCAATGGCAGCCGTGAAGGCCGTCAACGCCGCACGCATGGCACTGCGCAACGAAGGCAAACACTACGTTTCGCTCGACTCAGTCATCAAGACGATGCGCGAAACCGGCGCCGACATGAAGACCAAATACAAGGAAACGTCGCGCGGAGGGCTCGCGGTCAATATCGTCGAGTGCTGAAACAAGGGTCCAGACAGCCATGCCCGGCATGCCTGTCTGGAGTCCCCACGAGCATATGAACAGCGACCGACCGGCGGCCGGATAGCCGCCGGCGTCTTACCGCAGCATCAGTTACCGATGCTTTCCAGCACGGTCCACTGCCCTTTGGTCACCTTGTAGACGGTAATGCCGCCATCCTTCAGATCACCGCGCGCATCGTAGGCCAGATTCTTGGCCGTCACCCCGACCGCCTTGGTCGCAGCCAACACCGGCAGATACTTGGCGGGTTCAGTCGAATTGGCTTTCTTCATCGCATTCATCATCGCCATCGCGCCATCATAGGCGTACGGTGAATAAGTCTGCACCTTGCTGCCGAAACGCTTTTCATAGCGGGCCTTGTAGCCAGCACCACCCGGCATCTGCTCCAGCGGCAGGCCGGCGAGCGAAGCGATGGTGCCTTCGGCCGCATCACCGGCAAGCGTCAGGAAGTTGTCGCTCTTCACCATTTCGCCCGAGATCAGCGGCGCCTTGATCGCCAGTTCGCGCATCTGCTTGGCGAGCGGAGCGGCCTGAGATTCAGCACCGCCGTAGAACAACGCTTCCGCGTTGCTGCGCTTCACATTGGTCAGAATCGACTTGAAGTCGACCGCCTTGTCGTTAGTAAACTCACGACGCACGATCTTCGCGCCAGCGGCCTTGGCGGCCTTCTCGAACTCGTCGGCAAGACCCTGTCCGTAGGCGGTGCGATCGTCGATGATGGCGATGGTCTTTGCGCCCAGTTTCTTCGCCGCGAAGCTGCCGATCACGGCGCCTTGCTGCGTATCCGAGGTCATCATGCGGAAGGTGGTCTTGAAACCCTGGCGCGTGTATTCCGGCGCCGTCGCCATGGCGATCTGCGGAATGCCTGCGTCCGAATAAACACGCGATGCGGGAATGCTGGTGCCCGAATTGAAGTGCCCGAGCATGCCCTTGATGCCGCTATCGACCAGCTTCTGGGCAACAACTGAACCCGCCTTCGGGTCCGCCTGATCATCTTCGGCGATGAGTACGAACTTTACTTCCTGGCCGCCGATTTTAGGCTTGGTTGCGTTGAATTCTTCAACCGCCAGAGTAACGCCATTACGAAAGTCGGCGCCATACTGGGCCTGCGCGCCGGTCAGCGGCCCGGCAAAACCCAGCTTGACCTCGACCTGAGCATGTGCGAGGCCTGCGGCCGCCATTGCGAGGGTGCTCAGCAACAATATCTTCTTCACGTACGTCTCCGTTTTCAAGAACGGCGCGCAATCCAGATAGCTTTTGTCTTGCGCACCTGAAATGGCGCCCCGACTTTTGGCCGGTCCGCCGCTGCCTGCAACTTCATTTTGACCTAGTCACGGCCTTCAGCCAATCGTCATCAAGCTGGCGTTTCCACCCGCCGCCGCAGTATTGATACTGATGCTGCGCTCCGTTAAAAGCGGCTGCAAAGGCCAGACGACGGTGCCGCGCGGCGCAGCTTCAAGACCGACAAGCGCCCCCTCCCAGCCGGCAAGCCGCTTCGACCACACCTGCACGCGGTCAGAGTCGCCTGAAAACAGCACGACCTGCGGCCGCAATTCGGCATCGGCGGATTCTGGCAATGTAGCCCACGGCGCGAGCTGTATCGGCAAGGCCGCACCTTCAGGAAGCGCACGCGCCAGTGCCGGCCGCAACGCCTCCAGCAGTCGCCGATGAGACGCATCGTCGAGCAACCAAGCCGTATTACCGCAGGCCACGGCCGCAATGCACTGCGCAAGCGCATCGACATGTGACCGTCCCGCGACTTCGCCATGGGCCGTCCTTCCCTTGGCTGCCTCTCCATTAACCGCTCGATTAACCGCTCGATTAGCCGCTCCGGTATCGCCGGCCGCATCGCCCATTGCCGCACACAACACCCGCCCGCGCCCTTGCAGCAGATAAAGATTACGCTCACCAGTGGGGCCGCTCAAACTCCAGGCCTTTCCGTGCGGAACATCTGCCGCCAGCGCCCGAGCCTGATCAGCGTGGTTCCGCAAGCCACTGGCATCACACCAGCCTGCCAGGGCCAAGAGCACGGCCTGGACCGAGGCACGCTCGACCGCAAGTTGCGGCAGCAGTTCCGATAGATCTTCCTCACACCCAGGCAGCCCCCCCGGAAATGGCGCAGCACCGGCAATGACGTTGCTGGCGTGGCTCAGCCGGGGCAAGACCAGCACGCCTCCGGCCTTCGGCCCGGTGCCCGACAAACCTTCGCCGCCGAATGGCTGAACACCGACCACCGCGCCAACGACATTGCGGTTCACATACAGATTGCCGACATGCGCGTGCGCGGCGATGTGGGCCACCGTCTCGTCCAGGCGTGTATGCACGCCCATCGTCAAGCCATAGCCCGTGGCGCGGATGTCATCGAGCAGCGCATCGAGAGCCTCGCGCCGGTAGCGCACGACGTGCAGCACCGGCCCGAAAATTTCGCGCCCTAGCGCGGACAGCCCCGGGATCTCGACCAGCGTCGGCGCCACGAAGGTGCCATGACCGGCCGCTTCCGGCAATGCCAGCACATGGACCGGATAGCCATGCGCGCGCATCGCCTCGACATGGGCTTCGATTCCGGCCTGCGCTTCGGCGTCGATCACCGGCCCCACATCCGTTGCCAGGCGCTCCGGGGCACCGATCTGCAATTCGGCCATCGCCCCCTTGAGCATGTCGAGAATCCGATCGGCAACTTCTTCCTGCAGGCACAACACCCTCAGTGCCGAGCAGCGTTGACCGGCAGAATCGAAGGCCGAGGCCATGACGTCGGCCACGACCTGCTCGGCGAGCGCCGACGAATCGACGATCATCGCATTCTGGCCGCCGGTTTCCGCCACCAGCGGAAGCGGACGACCCGACGGATCAAGGCGGCCCGCGAGCATACGGCGCAGGATGCGAGCAACTTCGGTCGAGCCGGTGAACATGACACCGCGCACGCGTGCATCGGCAACAAGCGCAGCACCGACGGTCTCGCCTTCGCCTGGCAGCAGATGCACCACCGCCGTTGGCAAGCCCGCTTCGGTCAGCGCCTGATGCAACGCCCGCACTGCTTCGGCGGCGATCAGCGGAGTCTGTTCCGCGGGCTTGGCGAGCACGACGTTACCCGCCGCAAGTGCGGCGCTGACCTGGCCAATGAAAATCGCAAGCGGAAAATTCCACGGGCTGATGCAGACCACCAGACCCAGTGGCCGGCTCATGCCATGGTCTTCGCCCGCCGCGCCGCAACGCAATTGCGCCGCGTAGTAGTTGAGAAAGTCGATCGCCTCACGCACCTCACCGATCGCATTAGGCAACGTCTTTCCAGCCTCGCGCACTGCCAGCGACAACAGTCGCGGCGTCGCCGCTTCCAGCAACATTGCGGCACGCTCAAGCACTGCGGCACGATCCGTCGCGCAGGTTGCTTCCCAGATCGGGGCCACACGAGAAGCCTGCGCCAGCGCCCGATCAATATCGACCGCGGTCGCATCAACCACACTACCGACGACATCGCGCTGGTTGGCCGGATTCAATACTGGACGCGCGATCACAACCCGCGCATCGCCTTGGACGACATCAGCTTTTGCGTCGCATGCGGGCAATACCGACGCCTGCGCCGACTGCGCTCCTGCGGACAACAGAGCCGCCGACAGCGATGCCAGACGTTGCTCATTGCTCAGATCGATACCCGCCGAATTTCGCCGTGGCAGGCTGGCGCACGCGTACAAGTCCGCTGGCAGCGGGATCTGCGGATGCGGCTCGCCCGGCACCGGCATGCGTCGCACCGCGTCGACGGGATCGGCGATCAACTCACTGACCGGGACGCGCTCGTCGGCGATGCGGTTCACGAACGAGGTGTTCGCGCCGTTTTCCAGCAGGCGCCGCACCAGGTAGGCAAGCAGCGTTTCGTGCGTACCGACTGGCGCATAGATCCGGCATGGCCGGCGCAGTTTGGCATTGTCGCTGCCCGTGACTTCCTCGTATAACGGTTCGCCCATGCCGTGCAGGCACTGGAACTCGTATTGCCCGGGATAATAGTTCTCGCCACCAAGCTGAATGATTGCAGCGAGCGTATGCGCATTATGTGTCGCAAACTGCGGGTAGATCGCGTCCGGCACCGCGAGCAATTTCTGCGCACAGGCCAGATACGAGACGTCGGTATACACCTTGCGCGTATACACCGGATAGCCTTCGAGTCCGTCAACCTGGGCGCGCTTGATCTCGCTGTCCCAGTAGGCGCCCTTGACTAGCCGCACCATCAGCCTCCGGCGGCTGCGGTGCGCAAGGTCGACCAACCAGTCGAGTACGAAGGGCGCGCGTTTCTGATACGCCTGGACGACAAAACCTATGCCGTTCCAGCCCGCCAGTTCCGGCTCGAAACACAACCGTTCGAGCAGGTCCAGCGACAGTTCGAGCCGGTCGGCCTCCTCGGCATCAATGTTCAGGCCGATGTCGGCCTGTCGGGCCATCAGCGCCAGCATCTTCAGGCGCGGATACAGGTCGGCCATCACGCGCTCGGCCTGGGCGCGACTGTAGCGCGGGTGCAAGGCGGAAAGTTTGACCGAGATCCCCGGACCTTCATAGATGCCGCGCCCGGCCGCCGCCTGGCCAATCGCACGGATCGCCTGCACATAAGAGTCGGTGTAGCGCTGTGCATCGGCGGCATTCGTAGCCGCCTCGCCCAGCATGTCGTACGAATAACGGAACCCGCGCGCCTCCATCTTGCGCGCCCGGGCCAGCGCCTCAGCGATGGTTTCACCGGTAACAAACTGCTCACCCATCAGGCGCATCGCCATATCGACGCCCTTGCGGATCAGCGGCTCGCCACGCTTGCCGATGACCCGTGTGAGCGCATGCGACAGGCCCGCTTCAGACTGTGTCGATACCAGCTTGCCGGTAATCAGCAGCCCCCAGGCGGCGGCGTTGACGAACAAGGAAGGCGAATGACCGATATGGGCGCGCCAGTCTCCACCCGCAAGTTTGTCGCGAATCAGCGCATCGCGCGTGCCGCGATCCGGGATGCGCAGCAACGCCTCGGCCAGGCACATCAGCGCAACACCTTCCTGGCTGGACAACGAGAATTCGTGGATCAGTCCCTGCACCAGGCCGTCGCGGCCGGCGGCGGCATTTTTCTCGCGCAGTGCGGTCACCAGTTGCGCGGCCATCTGTTCGACGACGGCCGCCTTGGCACCGGGCAGGCGCGCCTGCGCCAGCAACAGCGGCATGCATTCGGGTTCAGGACGGCGATAAGCGCCGGTAATGGCAGCGCGCAGTACCGACTGGGGCTGCACACCTTGGGCAAACTCGAGAAACGGCTGTGGCGCGGTGGCCACTGCCATTGATGCAGGCGTCGCCCCGGCCTCCTCTGCGGCGATCCCGAAATCGGGAATTCCCGCCAGCTCGGACGGCAGATGCCCGCGCTCAACCTGATCGATGTAGGAGTAGATTGCCTGCTTGATGACCCAGTGAGGCGTACGACCAATCTGTGCGGCAACCCCCCTGAGTCGCTCGCGTGAAACATCATCCAGTTTCACGCCCATCGTAGTGGTCGCCATGAAGCTCCTCAAGTATCGGGTGACTGCGCTGCAACGATTGCAACCCATTTATAGTATCAGGTTGCACCCGCAAATCAATAAGGTGCAACCTACATGACGACACCCGATACTCGATACCCGACGTCGTCGCCTTTACGCGCCAACCGCGTCCTTGACGCATTTCTTGACCGTCGAGTTCTTCGCCGCCCCGGCCAGTTTGCGCGTCGTCGCATCGGTATCGCACGATGCCTTGGCGTCGGCCTCACATTTCTTCATGAAGCTGTTCTTGGCGGCACCCGCCAGTTTTTTCTCTGCAGCAACGCTGCTGCAGGTTGGTTCAACGGCGACGGCGACCGTGGCCGTCATTGCCAGAACGAGACCAGCGGCCATGAGACGGAATACCTGATGCATCTATGAACTCCTGTAGGAAATGGACCCGGATTGGGCGATGCGAGTATCGCATGCGGAATACTGCGCCGGGGCGGGGCGGGAGACGGCGCCCCCCCGAATCCTGACGCCGTTTCAGAAGGCCGAAAAATTGCTGATAAGCAGCTCACAGGAACGCTTGGCTGGAATCCGGCACGACCAACGCCGCTAATAACAACAGCGGCGCACCACGCCCATTCACGACAAGGCTGGCTAGATGACATTTGATGAACTAATCGCTCCCGTCCGCATCACTTGGGGTTCTTTGCAAGACTGGCTAACGTTTCTTCCCCCATTTCCCGACCACCTGGACTCACTGGCTCTGTTCAGCCTCCTGCTGGTCGTGGGCCTGCTTGCCGGCGAGTGGCTGCACGCGCGATTTTCATGGCCCCGGATCATCGGCTACGTCCTTGCCGGCTCGCTGTTCGGCCCAGCGGCGCTTGGCTGGATCAGCCACGAAGCGCTGGCGCAGACCCGGCCGTTCGCCGATGCCGCTCTAGGCCTGCTATTGCTTGAGACCGGCCGACGCCTCGACCTGCGCTGGGTATTGCGCAACCGCGAATTAATGCTGGCCGCGCTTGGTGACAGCTTCTTCACATTTACCGCCGTATTCCTTTTCGCCTGGGGCGCGGTTGGCCTGAACGTGACCTGGGCAGCGGCTTGCGCAGCAGTCACGATGGCCACGGCACCAGCCGTCGTACTCCTGACAATCGAAGAGGGCCGAGCACAAGGGCAGGTGACCGAACGTCTGATTCTGCACGCATCGCTCGGTTCAGCAGTCGCTTTCCTGGTGTTTACGCTGGTGCTGAGCGTGGTGCATGCGCAGCATGGCAGTAACTGGGTCAGCGCACTGGTTCATCCGCTATGGGTCGCCTTCGGCGCCCTGCTGATCGGCTGGCCACTCGCACGCCTGACCCTGCTGCTGGCCGCGCGACTGCCAAAACGTTCGCTATCGCAGGTGTTCGTACTGGTGGCCTGCGCACTGCTGGCGATCGGCATTGCGCGCATGCTGGCCGTGCCCGTATTTCTGACGTTGTTCCTGCTCGGCTCAATGCTGGCCTACAACGACCGGTCGAAGACATTGAGCTACACCGCTTTGCCAGAAGCCCACTGGCTGCTGGCCATCGTGCTCTTCGTCGTGGTCGGCGCCACGCTGCCCTGGCAGGACTTCACTTGGCTGATCGCGCTACAGGCGCTCGGCTTGCTGGTGGCGCGCGCGGCCGCCAAAACCGGAGCATTGATCGTCACCGGAGGCACGCTGCCCATGCGCAAGCGTCTGTTGGTCGCGGTCGGCATCCAGCCACTGTCGGTCACTGCGGTGATCATGGCCTACGAAATCTCGAACTTGTATCCGGAAATCGGACGCTCTGCGCTGACCTTGCCACTGATGGCGGCGGCGCTGATGGAGCTCGCCAGCCCGGGCTTGTGCCGGCTCGCCTTGCGCAACGCCGGGGAGCTTTCCGAAAGCCACCCTAACGAAGGAGCACACACATGACGGCTGCGATCTACGGCTTTTCGTCTAGCGCCCCGCTGTCGCTGGGCGTGGAACTCGAACTGCAACTGTTGTCACATCGCGATTACGACCTGACGCGCGGCGCTACCGATCTGCTCGACAGCCTCGCCTACGACGGGCGCCACGGTGAAATCAAACTCGAAATCACCGAAAGCATGATCGAGGTCAGCACCCTGCCCCGCGGCACGGTCGACGACATTGCGACCGACCTTGAAGGACTGCGCGCAACACTGACGGCCTGCTGCGCACGCAACAACATCGCCATCTGCGGCGGTGGCACGCATCCGTTCCACCATTGGCCGGAACGCCGCATCTGCCCCGGTGAGCGCTTCGACCAGATGTACCTGCGCTACGGTTATCTCGCCAAGCAATTCACGGTGTTCGGTCAGCATATTCACGTCGGCTGCGCGTCGGGGGACGATGCTGTCTGGCTGACCCAGGCCCTGAGCGTCCATGTTCCCGCCTTCATCGCCTTGTCGGCATCGTCGCCATTCGTCGATGGCGTCGATACTTTCTTCCAGTCCGCGCGGCTCAACGCCGTATCGGCGTTTCCGCTCAGCGGGCAATGCCCGCCGCTTGCGAACTGGAAGGACTTTCTCGCCCATTTTTCATTCCTGAAATCCTGCGGCATCGTCCGCAGCATCAAGGATTTGTACTGGGACGTGCGCCCCAAGCCTGAATTCGGCACGGTTGAAATCCGCGTCTGCGACACCCCGCTGGACATCGCCCGAGCCTGTGGCCTGACCGCGCTCGCGCAATGCCTGGCGCGTTATCTGTTGCGCACTCGACCGGTGCTCGACACCGCCCGGCAGCAGCATGTTGCACGTTTCAACAAGTTCCAGGCTTGCCGTTATGGCCTCGACGCCCAACTCGCCAACCCGGCCAGCCAACGCCAGCAGCCACTACGCGAGGTGCTGCGCCAGCTGTTCGACACACTGGCCGAGGACGCGGAAGCCCTGCGTTGTGCAGCCTGGCTTGACCATCTGCGAACCGGCCTTGAACAAGATGTTAGTCACGCGAGCTGGCTGCGTGAGCGCCTCGGTGCTCACGGAACACTGAATGATGTCGCGCGCGAAGCCGCAGCGCGCTTCACCGCCCCACTTGTTCTTGCCATGGAGGAAGCCTCATGACCATCCGGGCCTTGGTGGCCGCGCTAGCGATCCTGACGCTGCCGTGCATATCGTTCCAGGCACAGGCCTCGTCCTGCGACATCGACAATCAGGCCCGCGGCATCCAGCGCATCGGCAACTGGATTCGGCCAGAAAACTGGCTGACGCCCGAGAATCAGCGCGCCGGCTTGCAAGCGGGACCGGTATTCATGCCGTCAAAACGCATCAAGCTCCAGCTTTCGCCAGAACTGCTGAGTCCAGCCCCGCACCCGCTCAATCTGGAGAAATTACGCACGACCGATCCGCTTGATCAGCAAACACGTGATCTTGGCTTTCTGCTGAGCTCGCGGCTCCATGCTGACGGCGTGTTGATTCTGAAAAACAATCGGCTCCTGAGTGAGCGTTACTGGAATGGCCTGTCGGCGTCGCAGCCGCGTCTCTTGCTCGGTGGCTCGCACCCCATTCTGGCAACGCTTGGCGCGATCGCCTCGGCTCAGGGGCGACTGCCGGCGGATCGTTCGGTCGCGCGGCAACTGGGCGCGACCGGACAGCATCCGGCACTACGCAAGCTGTCACTGCAGCGACTGGTTGATGGCAGCGCTCGCTTCACGTGGTCGGAGACAGAACTAGCGACATGGCGCAGCGTCGCCGGTTGGCACGGCGGTAATGGCAATGTTCGCGCCTGGCTGGCTGACGCGGCGCGGTGGGAGCGGGAGCCGGTGTTCGACGGCCACGCATCGGGGGAGCCAGGACCGGATGCCGATCTGCTCGCCTGGGCGCTGCACGAAACCTATGGGGCACCGCTTTCCACCGTGCTCTGTGAACAGGTACTGAACCAAATGCGCCCCGAACACCCGGTGTTGTGGCTGACGGATGCTGCGGGCCATGAACTCGGAGACGGGCTGGCGATGTCGTTGCGCGATTTCACCCGTTATGGCAAGTGGATGCTTGACGCGCGCAGCGGTCGCAACCGCATTCCTGGCTGGTTCATCGATACCCTGACAGCCCCCGCCGGGCGTCGCGCGCCACCACAGGAACTCACGGGCATGAGTAACGGCAGCGGCATGCGCTACGGTTTCGCGCATGCCGGCGGCGCGCCGAACCGGGTGGCGCTAATGGGAACCGGCGGTACCAGCCTGTACATCGACTATGACCAGCATCTGGTGATCGCACTGTTTTCTTCCTATCCCGTTCACCGCAGCCCCTTGCTTCTGGCGACCCTGGAAAAGCTCTGGGAACGGGTGGATGCCGCTACACGCTTCAGCGGTGCGCAATGACCGGCCATGATCAGGCCAGCCCCTGCGTCATCAGCAGGACGATTTCAGCCTTCAAGCGATCGAAATGGATCGGCTTGGAAATGTAGCCGTCCGCACCAGCTGCCATGAAGCGCTCACGATCGCCCTGCATCGCATGAGCGGTGACGGCGATCATCGGCGTGTGGCACGGATTCGCGCGATTACGGTCGGTTTCACGCATGTGATTCATTGCCGTGAGGCCATCCATACGCGGCATCATTACATCGAGCATGATCAGATCGTACTTGCTGGCACGGTGCTTCTCCACCGCCTCCAGACCGTCGTTCGCGATGTCGAAGGTGTGGCCAAGCTTGTGCAGCACAAAAGCCAGCAGCTTCTGGTTGACCGGATTGTCCTCGGCAACGAGGATGTGCAGCGGCCGCATCATTTCGATGCTGGCCGACGACCGGATGGCCTCTGGCGCGCCGTTACCGCTGCTGATCGCAAACGTGAAGTGGAAGGTCGACCCTTTGCCCGATTCGCTTTCCACACCGATGTCGCCCCCCATCAGGCGCACCAGCTTGCGCGTGATCGCAAGCCCAAGTCCGGTGCCGCCGAATTCGCGGGTGATCGAGCCATCGGCCTGGGTGAAAGCATCGAAAATCGTCGCTTGCTTCGCCTTGACGATGCCAATGCCGCTATCGATCACCCTGACCTCAATGAGTTGCGGATCACCGGGCAGACTGCCGACACGGATATGGACCTCACCGCGGCGTGTGAACTTGAGCGCGTTGCCAATCAGATTGACGATCACCTGACGCAAGCGCACTGGATCTGCAGTCACCTGTGTGGGTAACGACTCATCGATGTGCAGGCTCAAGTTCAGGTTCTTTTCCTTGGCCTTGAGTTCAAAGGCGCGCACCGTCTGGCCAAAATGATGGCGCAAGTCGAATGACTCAGGGCGAATTTCCAGCATGCCAGCCTCGATCTTCGAAAAATCGAGGATGTCGTCGATGATCAGCAGCAGTGCCTCCGCCGATTCTTTGACCAACGTCAGATAGTCGCGCTGCTCTGCAGTCAATTCGGTTTCGAGCGCCAGATTCGTCATGCCGATCACCCCGTTCATCGGCGTGCGGATTTCATGACTCATGTTCGCGAGAAACTCACTCTTCAGACGACTGGCTTGTTCCGCTCTTTCCTTCGCGCGCAACAACGCATCTTCGCTCTGCTTGCTCTCGGTAATGTCCTGCAGCACACCGGTAAACAGCACCTGATCGTCGAAACGCACTTCGTTGATTTCGAAGCGCACAGGGAAAGTTTCGCCCGTCTTGCGCAGGCCGATCACGTTGCGCGGCACATTGAGCCCGCTGGGCTTGCCAGCCTTCACATCGCGCAGGACATGGTCACCCGGTCCGGAATCGCTGTCCGTCATGAGCATGCCAACATCTTGGCCAAAGATTTCTGCCTGCGTGTATCCGAACATCTTGGCCACGGTATCGTTCATCTGCACGATGCACCCGCTTTCATCGATGACGATAATGCCTTCACCCACCGAGTTAATGATGTTGCGCAGCTTGTTCTCGTTGATCCGCAGACTGGTTTCGACCTCGGTGCGGCGCCGGATTTCAGCCGTCAGGTCAGTGTTGACCTTCGCACGTTCGTCAGCCAGCGCCAGGGACTGGTTCAGCGATTGGCGCAGGCTGCGCAATGCAAACCAGACCAGCGCCAGGCTACAGACGCCAATCAGGGAAAGCACCAAAAGCGTACGCCCGAGTTTGTCTCGCGCATTTTGTTGCAGATGCTCCATCGGACGAATGATTTCGAGTGCACCGCGCACATCCCCTACCTTCCAGTCGGTCTTGGGCGATCCGGGATAGCTGTTGTGGCACGCGACACAGTTAGCACTCATTCGGTCTGCCTGCGCATACCGCAGCACCAACTTTCCATCGCGGGTCTCGAAACGATAGAACGGCTTGTCTGGATCGATGCGCAGCTGTTCGAGCGCTTCCTTTCGGAACGCGTCGATTCGCCCCTCCCGCGCTCGCGCGGGGAACGGATGGTCGCTGTAAAGGGCGATATCGAGCGCCGGACCACTCACTTTCGCAAACTGCCCGAACTCAAGCACGAAGGTGGCCGGCAACGGCAGAGCGTTCGGTGTATGGGCGTAATCATGAGTGATCGACATGCCGGCGCTGCGCGCGCGCGACACAATTTCAGATGCATAGAAATTCCGGAACTGGGCGATCAGATTCGCGAAATTCTGCGCCTCCTCGACAGCCATGACTTGGCTGACGCGCTCGGCCGACTTGTGCGTGTAGGTGACGATAACCCCGCCCCCGAGGAGCAGCGACATGCCAAACAACGCGACAATGTAACGACCAAATCCACTGACTAAGCTCCGCATGTTCGCCCTTCCCTCACTGCTGGTGCATTGCATGCATACATGTCCATCGGCTCTGGTCACGGTCTCCGTGAATGTTAACCGAAGCGGCTTACAGCATCTCTAAAAACACGGTTGCGTACATCCGCATTTTTATCGATCTTGCGGTCAAACATCCCATTGCCGGCCTTGCTGTGGTGATCGCCTTCAAATACTTCCCGGATCTCGTTCGAGTTGCCAGTGCGCCTGCGGTCGCAACGCACCCAGCAAATCCATCCATGCATCGAGAAATAACTGCAAGGCCACCCGTGACGGACTCTCGACGAGCAACTGAGCACGCTCACGGCGCGCGATCCGAACCATGGCTCTGGGCACCGGATCATGCAGCACGACGCGGCCATCCAGACACTCCGGCAATGACGATCCGGCGCTGCGCGCTCGTCTTAAAAAATCCAGCGCCACATCTATTTTCCCGGCTTCAGCGGTCAACAAGGACTGATGCGCATAAGGAGGAAGTCCTGCTCCCCGGCGCTCGGAAAGAAGCTGACGCGCGTGCAACTCATAATCGTGACGCTGCATGGCCTGATAGACCGGCGCCCCTGGAAAGCGCGTCTGCACCAGCACTTCACCGACCAGATCGGCACGGCCTGCCCGCCCCGCAACCTGCATCAGCTGGGAAAACAGGCGCTCTGCAGCTCTGAAATCATGCGAAAACAACGCACTGTCGGGATTCAGGATTCCGACCAAGGTGATGCGCTGAAAATCGTGGCCCTTGGCCACCATTTGCGTGCCGACCAGGATGTCCACCTCTCCGGCATGCACCTCATCGAAAA
>JAIQCU010001163.1:0-25052 GCA_022114935.1 Leptestheria dahalacensis | reverse complement strand
CAAGTCCATTTAATTTTTCATTGCAGGAAAAAAAGGCCCCCAGTTCAACTTTTGCCACCGGCCCGCAAGAGGACAGGCACGGCACTGTCAAGAAGGGTTCGTTGTAAACTTTTGTGTTTCTACAGGCGTGACCTCATTTCGGGTCAAGGTCATCGCCATTACGTCTCTCCGACTAACCAATGATAAGGAAGGGGAGGGGCTTTATAAGCCCTATACTTAGATCCACTGTCTCGTTTTTTGTGGCGTAGACTGTACCTTTTATGAGAACCTACGCTGGTCCTTTATACTGCGAGAGTCATTTTGTTTGTAACTACGGTCCTGCTGCAAATTTTTTAAAACGAGCCGATATACCAGATTGGAAGCCCTGCTACGGCCTTTCCTCCTGGTACTGTTCCGAACAGAAATCTGTGCCTTTAAAATACTTGTTGACGTGTATGTTGACTTTCAGAGGTCTTCTTACATTGTATTCTTGAGTGCTTTAGTTGTGCTATGTTTTAATTTGTACTATAGTCACAAGTCTTGTTTGACGCGTGTCAATGTAGTTTGAAGATGTGAACTTTAGAATACGCTAAAAGAAGTGCAGATATTCATGCCTTTTTTCTACATGCAGCTGTGCAGTCTAAGTCTGAAGACGAAAAGGTGGATAAGCTTCATACCAATCTTAACTAAGGCTAGACCATAACTTGCAAGTCTAAAGGAACGGTTCTCGCAGGTCGGGTAATACTTATATCATAGGTGAAATATATATATATATATATTATAATATATATATCCAGAGTCTTTTTCGTTCTTTCGCTATAACACAGAAACGTGTAAGTGTTTGTGTATGCACTTAAAAGATAAAGCTTAAAGTACGAAACACAATGGTGACAAGCAATGACCCATATTCCTTATGTACTAGTAATATTACACCAGTGTACATGAACATGACTGTACTTGCATATCGACTGTGTTGTATTGTTGTTGGTATTGGTTTGCTGTATAAGTTGTGTAATATTAGTTATTTCAAATAGTACCACGGAACATTTGGATAAGACACATAACATATTTCTATGACTGGATCAGGTTTATCATATGTAGTGGCAATAAACAAGTACTATATGATTCTTTGGAAAAAAGCATGTAACAGGGGAAAACCTTGGAAGTAGCATTTCCGTCCAAGGTCGAAATTCAGGCATTGCTGCACAGATAATCAAAACCGTGTTTGCCACTGTTAGTACCGTGGGGACATGCCGAAGCCGGAGGGCCCACCAGGTACACGGGTTGACCAACCACATTACCAGCAGGGCCGTAGTTGCAAGCTAACAACACCTGGTAAGGATTCGAGGAATAGGCCGGATCAGTGTTGGTGAACATAGAGAAAGCGCAGCCTATCTTGTATGTTTCTGCCCATACCATCTGTGTGTAATTCCCGAATGTTGCTGGCAGATTGGCACTGTTTATTTAAAAAAAACTGTTTTTTCAGAGCAACGACAAACATTGAGTGTATGTACCAAAGAGTCATACTTACGGAAAAGAGAGTATGATATCCGCAGGCACGTTACCGAATACCATGTACCAATCCAAGAAGGCACTAGATGACACATCTGCCACGCTAACTTCTTTACTTGACGACCTCATTGTGTACAGGTTTTGTCCTACGTTGAACCGAGCTAAAATAGTTGTACCAGGTTATTATCGATATTATGATTATGATCTTTCGTTTTGCTTAACTTATAAGATCTTACCAGGTCGTCTCATCCGTATTTGCCTCCATTGCTTAACAGCAAGAATTGATCAGTTTTTTCATTTCACGCTTTTCTGTTATTATTATTAAATTTTCTCTTGAGAGGGGGTGGGTCTCCACTTTTGCAAAATTTCCCATCTTTTTGTACAGAATCGTTTCTCGCGGACATGCCCGGCCATACTGACCTAACATCAGCATCTATGACGTCATCATGACTCGGTGATTCGTTTACGTCATCGGACAATTCAACTACTTACTCCACGTATCGTACATGAGTCGACTCGATATTTCGCGCTGCTTTCAGCTGCGGTCGAGTTAACTGCGTAACCATGTTTCGTACATGGGTCGACGCAACTTTTGACGCTCCTTCCAACTGCGGTCGATTCAATTGCGTGTTGCACGAGTCGAATCGACTTAAAAACGCTCTTTTCGACTGCGCTCGACTCGGTCGCGTACCTATGTGTCGTACGTCAGTCGGCTCGACAATTCACCCTCTTTTTATTTCAAAAATTTCCTTTTCGCTTTTCGCTGATGTGTGGAATTTTGCATTGCAAATATACTTTTGCACAATCCTTAAAATACCAGCATCAACGAACTCAGCTATTGCGTCATTCGTATTAGTTTCTCTAAAGTTAGTAAGCCGAACAGTTATACCGTAAAAAGTTAGATTTAGGTGCTGGTGTAATCTATATGTGCCCTCTTCTTTACCCCTAGATTATACTAGAATGATTATTCAGTTGACCTAAGATAAAGTACAACCAGTGAATGATCTTACGGACGTCGCGGTTCGTATCATGACGGTATTGGCATTGATTTACCCAGGCTTGGGCCATGTTCGCTAGTTCATCGTCCCATTCCTACATATTGAAAAAACACCAGTTCGCGTAAACAGTTTATGAAATAGAAAAAAACGGGTTTACCACCATTCTCATGTTAGCAGCATAAGGTACCGGTTCCCACACAGTACCCTCACCTTCTCCGGCTACCAAATTACGAACAAGATTATGGTAATATACAATAAATTCCTTGTTTTCTGACGAGAGGACAACAGGGGTCGGCTGGTTGCAGTTTTTGGAGAACATGCAAGACTTTTTTCATTGGCAAAAATTAGTCCTCGTGGTAATCAGAATTGCGTTATTATGGAGTATACTCACGGAATAAAGACATAGAGTGTTCTGTGCTGAAATGTTGCAGTAGTCGAACGCAGAGACACTACTGAAGTAAACGGCTACCAGTAGGATAGGGCGAATGATATTATTCATTTTACGATGTGCTCCGTGTTAGTTGCGCGGTTTATTTGCGATTTACTAAAGAAATAAGAAATGTTGCGTTTGGGTGGCGTTAAGGCTTGATTTTACTGACCAACTGAACACGTTCTGTGATACATGCCTGTAACATGACTAGAAGACAATAATTTTTCGCAATCATGATGAGTCGTTGACGTTACTATGAGTATGTTAAAACAAAGCTTTTTAAAATGTAAGTATTATTTAATATCTTTTTACATAACGTTAATTTCGAGGAGGACTTAGTTTTGGTTATGTTTCGTAAAAGGTGAAAAGTCAGTACTCTTACCTTAACCAAGCTGTAGAGGTGTTGTGAGATATCTGTAGGTCAAGCTATATCAACACTGCTATATATATGCGGTGAACAGGTGCGTTGTACACCAATAATATTATTGGTGTACATATTACAAGATGAGTCATAAAGTCAGTAATAAAAAAAAACTTCACTTTACAATGGGCCGGTTGAATCATCCGGTATTTTAAATTCCTTTTAACGAACTAGAAAAATGTTGATTGCCGTCATTACCTTAATGCAAGTCTACACAGCTAAATCAGTCAACATAGGTGACTTCTTTAGCTTTATTAGACATGATAGGAAGGGTTTCAAACAGTAGCGATTAAAACAGTTGAGATATCATTATGGAAACTCATTCTGCATGGATAAAAAAGTAATGATTCACTTTTATAATCTGATGTGACTACCAAGTTAGTGCAGATTACTTATAGTTACTTTAACTGGAGAAGCAACGTACAGTCTAGAGAGATAAAAAAGGGCTCTTGCAAGGTACATGTTGATCGCTTATGGCAACCAAGTTTTCGAAGATACAACAGCCTAAAAAATGCTGAATGTAGAACTGGAATCACTATATGTACTACTGAAGTTTCATTTAAACCGGGTTGTTGGTTTTGCCAGGGTAAAATTCTAAAGTATACGAAATTCTATACTCCGTCACTGTTCATGTCCCTTTTATCTTACTCTAGACTGTGCAAGATACTATCTGGGGCAGGGGTGCCCATCCCCCCAAGGCTTAGGACGCAAACCCCCCAAAAAATTAACAAAAAATCCCCCCCCCCCACTTTCTTCAACACCACGGGATAAAGGCAAAGTTTTAAGTATTTTGATGAATGCAATTAGTGACCGCCGTAAAAATTTGTCGCACGTGGTCAGAGTTGTCCATCCCCACCCAGGTCTTTGAGGCGTACCCACCAACCCATCCCGTAATATTTAGGAACTTTGTTCTGCGCATTTTCGCATTCCAAGATCCTTTTTGAGATGCCCAACTGTCTTGGGTAGGTCAGTCGTGGTAAATGGAATCTACGCTGACGTCTCCGAGTAAAAAGCTTCAGTCCCGTATTTGTGCGCCCCATGATAGCGGTACAATGTAGATTGTGAGTTAAGAAACAAATTTGGGCGCCGCAGGCGCGAACACTTTGTAACATTTTCAGGACAAATACCTCGTGGCCTAGAATCAATGGAGTATACACTTTATACAAACTTAACTTCTACCTTACAGATATCAAAAAGTCAGGTGATATGAGGTCTTTTAGTGGCTTCAGCCGGTGTAATCGGGCTTTCTTAAAATAAATCACTAATGGGTGGGATACTCGGCAAAAAAGCACACCTTCCTATCTCTTCACTGCACAACTTAGGTACTTACAATGTATATAACTAGACTGAGAAGTCTTTAGAAGTACGATAATAAGATTTTATATTATAGATCCCGCCGCAGGCGGGAATTGTTTCCTACTTAATGATTAACTCGAGAACAACATGAGGCATGAACTATTATTGTCCAGTTCAGCAAGCAAAATACTGTACAAAACTTAGAACGCCGCAGACGCGAGAACTTGGTCTCTTTAAAGAGTAAGCGGCTTATACAAGATGATCCTTGAGATGCCAAAACCAACCACCTTCCGCATTTTGTGGCTACAACAAGCTCGTACCCCCAGTGCCTTCTTGCCCAAAGTGGGCACCTTATCCCACCATGTACCCATCACCAACTGACGTAAAAAATGTGAATTGATCATGTATTTCACTTAAGTGGGAAAACTCGGACCGTTTCGTTCCCATCAAGGCTGCAAGTACCCACTTCTGGTGACCCCCCCCCTCCCTTTTACGTANACTTTTCCTCAGCTTTTATTTTTTTCACTTTGATACCCACCTTCGCTGCTTACGAGACAACTGCCTCCCCCGTGACCTCCCCCCCCCCACTTGGCAGCTCTGCGCGTTGTTAACTAAGGTGGTTTATAATGAATAGTAAGTACTATTTTGTCAAAACTGTAGTTCCCCCCAAACTCGTAGATGACGCGAACTGCGTCCCAAAACTGCCCCTGGGGGCACCCCTGATCTGGGGTTTATTTCTGAACGAAACCATATCCTCGACAAGTGGTCAGTACAACCTAACAATTATAGCAATTAAAAGTCAACAAGACGGTCCACGTGTAATATTCTTTCTAGAACCCATCTTTGAGCAACGTTATTCTCAACCGGCTATGTGATAAATAAGGGCTGCTCCAGAATATTCTTCGACGTGGATGATTCATATTGCCACGAACGCATTCGAAAGTAGATATTTTGCACGTGTGCATGTGTAAGTCAAAATGATTTCCGTTGTTTAAAAACAGATGGTAAGGTATAATTCGCTGTTTCCTAATTAAACTTTTAATCAACTTTGTTGCTTAAGAGCAGCAGGTGATAATAAATTGCGTGCTCTGCATTGGATTATCTGTTAAATTTTTGTGTGTGCAAAGATGGGGAAAGAATGAATATTGTAATGTACTGCACTTGAACGTTAAACAAACGGGTAAAGTTATTTCTGCACAGCTATAGGAAATTACACTGTCCTGGACGAGTATTCAGCAGGCTTGTTCCGATATATAAAGAAATGTCAATTTATCGAATTATTAAGAGTGACATATCGTATTGATATCGACATCTTATCGAAGGAAAACAATGAACCTTCGATATTTCAAAAGTCCGATATTTGTGTCCTTAAAAGGATATATTGTATCGGAAATATTGATACGAGGTGAACAAAATATCGCTTGTTGGATATTTGTTTTTTTTCGTTTACCAGCTGGAAAAACGAACAGCAGAAGATTGAGTAGGTTTAGCGTGAAATGGCGCAGAAACAACGAAGCCCGAGTAAAGGTGGAAAAAGTTTGTCGGCTATGAAATTCTTCTCCTGCTTAATTTGAACTCGGTCCGTTTGAATTTTTTGTAAAGGTTACATTCAATAAAGAGCTGTCCGGCAAATTGCTGATTGTGGGCGGACTTCGTCAAGCAAACCGTATTGCATTATTGCATTGGAGAAGTATCCTCTCGAACTGGTTATTCGGAGAAAAAATTGCAAAAAAAAATCATTTCAAAATTTCTGAAAATCGCCAGAATCTTTGACATTCTAAGAAGTCTCAAAAAAAACATCCATCCCAAAATCCTGCCCTAAAAATCCCAAAAATCCGGAATGTCCCGGATTGGTCGTGGTTTGCGAACGGCGGCCAGTTCGGCAGCTAGGCTTCTGCGTCCTGAATTGTATGATTTCATTTGATTTGTTCAGTCTAGGGGGCGCAAGGGGTAATTTTGTCTTTTTCACCCTTTTCTTACAGAGCTCTCTACTAGAGTTCTAGGGAAGCGGTGGTCGGCCGCATTTTGTCGTTATTTTCGTGTATCTGTCTTTGCCTGTTTGAAAGCGTACAATCTTGCGGGCGGTTGTCAGCCGTTCTCTTGTCGTTGTCAAAAGTGGCAATACAGGAACATGTTATTTTTTTATTGTTCGAATGCTGTTACTGTTCGTAACACCTCCCCAAAAAATTCCGAGAAAATCTTGGAAGATTGTGTTACTCGAACACACTCCCGCGCACTTGCAAAACCCTCGAATTGCATTTTCCTCGAGTTAAACATGCCTTTGGTCTTGCAAAGTTATATTTGTTCAAGGTAAATTGCAACGTATGGAAAAAGTAAATGTTTTTTTAAAGAAAAAAAGAGTTCAAAGACTTAGTCGCCTGAATTATTTGAAATTAAAGATCTAGATCGTGCAATTAGAACAAGTCGTTTAATTACTTCATAGTTGGTAGCAAATTATGTCCGTATCGTTATAAATATCAATATCCTAAGTTTGTTCGATATATCTGATCAAATAACCTCCGATAAGGTTCGATGATATATCGGGACGTAGATATTCTTTCAGGGAAAACGATTTATCATGTCGAAAATATTGATACAGGAAAAAGGGCGTATCGAACAACCGTGTTACAATGTAGAGCAATAAAGAAAGAGCTTTTGCCGGGGTAAATGTTGATCGCTTATGGTATCCAAGTTTTCAAAGATTCAATAGCCTAAAAGGAAATTGTTATGGATCTAGTGTCTCTCTATACACTACTGAAGTTTCATTTAAATCGAATAGCTGGGTTTGCCAGAATAAAATTAAAAAATAGACGAACTCCTATAATTCATCACTGTTCATGACCCTTTTTTCTTGCTTTAGACTGTACAAGCTACTAAATGGGGTTTATTTCTTTACGAATACCTTATCTTCGACAAGTGCTTCAGTAGAGCCTAACAATTACAGCGTTTAAATGTCAACAAGGCGGTCTATTTGTATAACGTTCTTTCAAGAACCCATCTATGAGCACCGTTACCATCAACCAACGATGTGATTAACGGGAGCTGCTCCAGAATATTCTTCGACGTGGATGATTCATATTGCCACGAACGCACTCGAAAGTAGATATTTTGCAAGTGTACATGTGTAAGTCAAAATGGTTTCCGTTGTTTAAGAACAGATGGTAAGGTATTATTCGCAGTTCGCTAATAAATATTTTCATTAACTTTGTTGCTTAATAGCAGCTGGTGAAAACTAATTGCGTGTTCTGCGTTGAATTTTCTGTTTATAATTTTTGTGTGTGCAAAGATGGAGAAAGAATGAATATTGTCATGTAGTATGTACTGCACTTGAGCATTAAACAAACTAGTAAAATTATTTCTGCATAACTATGGGAGATTGCGCTAGGCAGAACGAGTATTCAGCATCGCTGTTCCGATATATCGATATCGAAATGTCGATAGATCGACTTTTAAAGAGCGATCTATCGTATCGATATCGTACCGAAAAAAAATAATGAATCTTCGATATATCGACAGTCCGATATTTTTTTTACCTTAAAACATTGCATTATATCAAAAATATCGATACGAGGTGAACAGAATATCGCTTGTTGGATATGTTTTTTAAATTTTCTTTTGCCAGTTGGTAAAAAGCACGGTAAAAGAGTAACAAGACGGAAGCACGGTTTCGCCGAGCTTTGATTTCACGATGGTTTTTTTAACGGTTTAACCAAATACTCAATGACTACTATGAAGCTTTATTTATGAGCAGAAAGAAATTTTTCGGTTCCTACACGCCAGGCATGTATTAACTGGACAGTATAGGTGCTAAACAAGGAAGACAAACGTAAATCTTTGATATGCTCTGATATGCCGCCCTACAAATCTGTTTTTTAGGCAAGATTTGCTAATTTCCCCAGATAGCTACCAACGATTTCGAATACAATAAACCTTACCGATCCGGCCGTCCCTGACTGGTGCAGACAACTGCGCGACTTTTAACATTTAAACAGTAATATAAGTAATAATATAAAAATAAAAAGTCATATAACATCAATAAAAGTAACATAAGAAAAAGAACACGTTTTTCTAAGAGAAAAAGAGTTCAAAGCCTTAGTCGCCTGAATAGGTTCGAATTTAAAGAGCTAGATTGTGCAATTAGATCACATAGTTAATTATCCATGGTTAATGGAAAGTTTTGTCCGTATCGCTATAAATGTCGATTTCCCAAGTTTATTCGATACATCGTATCAGAGAATTTCCGAAAAGGTTCGATGATATATCGGGACGTCGATATGTTTTCTCAGTGAAAACGATTTATCATGTCGAAAATACCAATACAGGAAACAAGATGGAAGCAGGGCTTCACCGAGCTTTGGATTCACGATAGTTTTTTTAACTGTTTAGCCAAATATGTAATGAGTTTATTATGAAGCTAAGAGGAGAAAGAATTTTTTGGGTTCCTACACGCCAGGCATGTAATAACTGGACAGTATAAATGCTAAACAAGGAAGACAATGGTAAATCTTCGATATCACCTCCCAAAAAAAATGTCCAAAGTTTGCTACCTTTTCCAGATATTGACAATTTTATGAGGTACAGGCAAAAATTTGCGCTTTGCAAATGCAAGATCACAGAGAAGGCGAACATTATTGCAGAATGCGGTAATAGTGTGGGGGCAGGCTGCGACGTTCTTATCTTGAGGCGTCTGCCGTCAGCGGTGTTATTTTACTTAAATTTTCCCCTTTTCTGTGATGTTACCTTTACCAACTTGTAATGTTGAGGCTATGCAGAATTTATCTCAAAACAACAAAAAAGGATTAAAATTATTAGAAAACAGTTAACATTCCTTTAGCCTACGTTGAAGCATCTATGCTGCCTAAACGTAATCTGAACGATGAGCAGACCCGACCTTGACTGGACGTTAGCTACCAACGTTTTTCGAATACGATTCACGCTGCTGTTAGAAGATAAAAATATCACTGAACCGAAGTTTTGCATATCAATATTGTAATTTATCTTCAAATCGTCGACTGGGCGTTGAGTCCACTACAATTTATCTTGAAAGGAACAAAGAAAAAGTTGACTACTAGGAGACTTAGGTTAAAACTCCTTGAACTTACCCCGAACCATCGACGTTGACTTGTCGTTAACAAGTGCGGAACTGGAAAAAAAAAGTTCATTTACAAAACTCTAAAAATCCCTAAATTCTTTGAAAATCTGGAAAATCTCGAAAACTCTCCAAGAATACTAAAAATTCCATAATAATCCCGATAAAATCTTGTATAGACATCCTAAGTTTGTTCGTTATTTCGTATTGTCACGGTACGGGTCGTTGAGGACAACTAAGATGATGCGGATTCGGCCTACGAATAACTTACACGTGTGTCTGTTGGTATAAAATTGTTCGTATTTGATAACAGTGATGATTGTTGAAAATACAAAGTTTGACGAGGAAATTGGAGGTTGACTTGAGCAAAGATTGAAGTTGGGAAGCAGCGGGGCTTAGGCCGTCAAGCGATAATCTGCGGGAGTCTAGAATGAACGTAAGACATAGGCATCGGAAGTAGTTTTGGTTGGGGGGGGGCCGAAACCTTATTTAGTCAATGTAAACCAGACACCTGAGGTGCTTTTCATTGAGAAACACTATGTATATCATAAAGGTACTTCAAAAAGGGGGGAAAATTTTTTTTTGATTAAAAAATTCCGAATGTATTACATCGTTCCCTTGTCTAAAGTATAAGGATTTCACAGACGTTACCAAGGTTAATTAGACCCACTTCTTTTCTACGGACATACAAAATCATGAGGTGAGTAAGCCTGGCCTGAGACATCGACATCGTGCACCGAAGATATGTCTTCAGTTCGGTAAAGGCACTATGTCAATGAAATGTAAATGTGTATGAAAATGTCAAGTCGACCTTGCTCAGGATATTTAACCCAGCAGCTAGCTGAGGAAGGTTGAAATCCCCTTCATGAGCTCCTGCTCACGCTGAAGTGACTGTCGTGAAAGTAACTTTGTTGAACCCAAGCTTCCTTTTAGCGGGATCGGTGACGTCTAAGATCAGGTTCTCCAAAGTAACGAGATGGTTCAGGTTACTCGGATCAAATCCTTCATTTAAAAGAGAAATCAAGTTATCGACTGTTTCGTTAAAGCTAGTTCGAAGTGTGGTCCTCACTAAGATATGCTCCGCAGCTGCATTGCCTGAGCCGTTTCCTGAAGAGCCAAATCTAGGGAATGACTCGCCAGTGAATGTACATAACTTCGGTTTCTTTTCTGCCAGAAGTGCTTTCACCCCGTTGTAAACTCCCAACATGCTCGAAGCCCCGCAATACCGAAGACAAAGCGAGTATAGTTAACAACCCCTAGCGTCGGTAGATCCGTCGACTACAATGGCAAAGAAAGGCGGTTCGTGAACGCCAGCCACAAGTTCTCGTTGCAGTTCATGAGACAGCACTGTGAGAATTCCTTTCTGGATATTAGCAGTGGTCCAGTTGTCTCGTTTTTTCAGTCACTGCTTCAGAGTTGGAAGGTCGTTTGACCTGAGCTTCAAAAGTTGCACATAATTCGACGTGCTGGTATCGTGACGTCATTTGGCCAATGCAACTTAGTATCCAAAGGATACAAACTGAATTTCCACTGCTCCACAGGCACTTGCCCAGATCATGTCATCCGTGGTTACAAGTCAGCTCAGTACTTCGTTGTTACTGTGATGACTCTTATTATCCTTATCGACCTGCCGACTAGACTAACCAACATTGAACTGGCGATTAGCTTGGGTAACTAACCCTAGCTTATCAGTCAGTGTCGGTATGTCCTAGTTCCTTATCAGCCTGTGTACCCTAGACTAGGTTTATAAGCCATGCCCTAGCCCTGGGCTAATTGCGTAGACGTGTACGTATGTGTACACCAAACGACGCCCTTTTCTGACGACAGTCCACGCATTAGCAGTCAACCTTCATGTAAGTCTTATTTTGTAATAGTCTTGTAGTGTAGTAATAGAAGCGTCCATGGAATAACAAGTCTAAATCATTTAAGCATAATACCTGGAAGGTGACGCGTATATTAGAACAGTCATATTTGGTGAAAATATGCAGCAATTCTTCGCCCTTTTCTTGATGTTGGCCCTGGCCAACTCCGAGTCGTTTAACTACTGCAGTATTTCACCCAACAGCACTCTTTGTCGCTTCTCGGTAAGTATAGTTGGAACAATGGTTCTCGCTTACTTCAGCTGCTAACCTTCAATTATCTAACGTAAGTAACGTTGTATCAGCCGATAAGAAACAGTATGTTTTAACTATTCACAATAACATACGTCGTTAAGCTGCCGTGGGTATCAACAAGTATGACGGCTCTGGAAACTTACCTGCCGCCTTAAAAATGCGAGAACTGGTACAGTCTAGGGCATCAAGTCTGAATGGCGGAAAATTAATATAGTGTTTTTACAATGTAGGATTATATTTTGGCAAAAACAATTAACGCATTTCAACAGAATTATAATACTGGCATTATTGAGCATCAATAGTTTCTATTCTCGGTATTTCTTGGGCTGCTATATCTTTAAAACTGTGGAAGTAACAAGCATAAACAACTTCTCCCCAGCAAGAACCCATTTTCTTTGCTCAAGACTACACGATAGAGTTACTTCCTTGTTATCCAAATGCAAATCCCATTACTCGTAGACTTGGGATGACGAGCTGGTAGCGATGGCTCAGGCATGGGCCAATCAGTGCCTCGTAGGAAAGGACGTTAATCGAGATGTCCGTAAGTATAAAGTCTCAGGTGTCTGTTTCTGTACCTGTAGCACATGCAACTTAATAGTTACAGTTATACTGTTATTTGCTTTTAGGTTAACTAACTTAAGATGGGTTATATAAGAGTATTAGCGCTTTTCTTACACTGCAGAACGGTTCGCTGTGGCACAAAATGTGCATTCAATTACCAACGCCGATTCCGTCTGCTACACCGATTGGAGGTTAGCAGTTGAAAGCTCCGAAGGCTGGGTGCAGGGAAATGCAGGCTTTGCTCCAGAAGTCGTCTCTCTTTCCCGTGCTTATCAATATTCAGCCCAAGTAAACATACCTGCTTAAGTTCTATCAAATAAACGTAGAGATTCCCAGAACTTGACCAATCGTAACGTGCAGTTTACTCAACTCATCTGGGCCAATACCCATAAAATAGGCTGTGCTCTGGTACCTTTTATGAGAGCCTATGCTGGTCTTCCACACTGCGAAAGTCATTTTTTGTAACTACTGTCCTGCTGGAAATATTCCAAACGAGCCGATCTACCAGATTGGAAGCCCTGCTACGGCCTGTCCTCCTGGTACTGATCGAATAGAAATCTGTGTCTTTAAAGTACTTGTTGATGTCTATGTGACTTTCAGAGGACCTCTAACATTGTATTTCTGAGCGCTTTAATTGCGCAATGTTTTAATTTCTACCTTAGATGTGTACCACAGGTGTTGTTTGACACGTGTCTATGTACTTTAAAAAAGTGCTTTCGACGTTTCTAAAACAAGTGCAGATACTCATCCTTTTTTTACATGCAACTGTGCAGTCTAAGTTAGAAGATGAAAAGTTGAATAAGCTTCATACCAATCTTAACGAAGGCTAGACCATAACTTGCAAGTTTACGAACGGTTTTCGCAGATCGGGTAATGCTTAGCTCAACATAACTGCCCAGGTGAAGTTATGTTTTACTGGTAGCACTGCAACAGGGCAGCTCATATCAGCAGCTAACAACGCGTTGCGGTGTGGTGCCCCAATCTGAAGCTTATGGACATTAATCTTGGATCTCCCACGAGATCTCTGAAACCTTCGAAGTAAGAAGAGTACTTTGAAGGAGAACTGTACAAGTTCTAAAAGCCAGAGACTTTTTCGTTCTTTCACTATGAGACAGAAACTTGTAAGTGTTTTTGTATGCACTTAAAAGTTAAAGCTACAAGTAAGAAATACAAAGGTGAGAAGAACTGATCCAAATTCCTTGCGTAGTTGTAATATTTCATCAGTTTACATGTACATGCCTGTATTTGCATAACGACTGTGTTGTATTGTTGTTGGTATTGTATTGCTGTATAAGTTGTGTAATATTTAGTTATTTCAGATAGTACCACGGAACATTTGAATAAACCACAGAACATATTTCCATGACTGGATCAGGTTCATCATATGTAGTGGCAATAAACAAGCACTATATGATTCTTTGGAAAAAAAACATGTAACAAGGAAAAACCTTGGAAGTAGTATTTCCGTCCAAGGTCGAAATTCAGGCATTGCTGCACAGATAATTAAAACCATGCTTGCCACTGGTAGTACCGGGGGGACAGGCCGAAGCCGGAGGGCCCACCAGGTACATGGGTTGACCAACCACATTACCAGCAGGGCCGTAGTTGCAAGCTAACAACACCTGGTAAGGATTCGAGGAATAGGCCGGATCAGTGTTGACGAACATCGAAAAAGCGCAGCCTATCTTGTATGTGTTCGCCCATATCATCTGCGTGTAATTCCCGATTGTAATTGACGGACTGACACTGCTTATTAGAAAAATAATCTTTCTCAGAGCGACGACAAAGTACTGTAAGTACCAAAGAGACAAACTTACGGATAAGAGTGTATGATAGCCGCAGTTATGTCACCATATCCAAAGTACCAACCCATGATGGCATTAAATAACAAAAGATCCACGGTAACTTGTCTACTTGACGACCACGTTGCATACAGGTTTTGTCCTACTTTGAATCGAACTGAAATAATTGTACTAGGTTATTATCAATATTATGATAATGATCTCACGTTCTATTTGTCTCCATTGCTAAACAGCAAGAATTGCTCACTTTTTACCATTTCACGTTTTTTATTTATTAGTATTTATTATTATTGTATTTTTTTTCTTTGGGGGGGGGCACCTTTTTAAGATTCCCCATCTTCTTCTCTAAAATCATTTCTCCTATCTCTTTGCATGGGAGCCAAACAGGTCCCGGGCATATCCGTCCATACTGACCTAACATCACCACCTATGACGTCATCATGACTCAGTGACTTCATTTACATCATTGAAAACTTAACTGCTTACTCCATGTGTCGTACATGGAGTCGACTCAACTTTTGACGCTCTTTTCAGCTGCGGTCGACTTACTATACCCACGTGCTGCACGAGTCGACTCGGCATTTCAACCTCCTTTTAGTTAAGAATTTCCCAGCTAATGAATAATTATAAAATGTTATCTTCATTTGATTGCTATTCGCAAACACATACTGCAAATAACAAATACAATTAATTCACCGCGTATTATTTATCAACTGAATAGTATCGCAGACAAAGCTAGGTTAGCTAAAACTAACTACTGAGAGAGACTTTAAAATCACAGACACAAAAACTAATTTAAATGACGGCTAATTAAGTACTACAGTGCAGAAAAGAAAGTAACGCAGACAGTTTTACGAGTCGTTTGTGTTGCGGGCCGAACGACCATTACGTAAAATGTATCTTAAACATTTGTAGGTTTAAGCGAAATTACAAAGTATGTTGAATTCCAAGTTCTGCATCCTTATCTTTAAAATTTTGACAATTATGTGGTTACAGCTTTTCGCTTATGTGTAGAATTAAATTGCGAATATAACTTTCCACAATCTTTAGATTGCTAACACCAACGTAACACACTATTGCGTCATTCGTATCAGTTTCTCTAAAGTTACCAAGCTGAGAAGTACAGTTACACCGTAAGAAGTTAGATTTAGGTGCTGGTGTTGTGTACATGTATGGCCTCTTCTTTTCCCCTGGATTATGCTCAAATGCATTTTCAATTGACTTAAGAGAAAATACAAGTGAATGATCTTACAGACGTCGCGGTTCGTGTCATGTCGATATTGGCACTGATTTACCCAGGCTTGGGCCATGTTCGCTAATTCGTCGTCCCATTCCTACATTTCAAAGAAACATAGGTTCGCGTAAGACAGTTTATGAAGAAAATAACGGGTTTACCATCATTCTCATGTTAGCAGCAGTAAGATTCGCGTTAGCATCGCCTCCTCCTGCTGTCGAATTACGAAGAAGGTTATGGAAATATAAAATATATTCCTTGTTATCTGACGCGAGGACAACAGGGGTCGGCTGGTTGCAGTTTTTGGAGAACATGCAAGACTTTTTTCATTGGAGAAAATTACTTCTCGTGGTAATCAGAATGACGTTATTACGGAGTATACTCACGGAATAAAGACATAGAGTGTTCTGTGCTGAAATGTTGCAGTAGTCGAACGCAGAGACGCTACTGAAGTAAACGGCTATCAGTAGGAAAGGGCGAATGATATTCATTTTGCGATGTGCTCCGTGTCAATTGCGCGGTTTATTGACGGTTAACTAAATAAATAAAAAACATTGCGCTTGAGTGGCTTTAAGGCTTGATTTTACTGACCAACTGAACACGTTCTGTGATACATGCCTACAACATGACTAGTAGACAATAATTATATAATACAATAAGTTACGTTGAAACAAATCTTTTTAAACTGATTATTTTTTATTAGATTGATTATTATTTAGTATCTTGTTACATAGCGCTTCTCCCTTTCGAGGACTTAAATTTGGTTATTTTTCGTGAAAGGTGAAAAGGCAGTACTCTTACCTTAACCAAGCTGTAGAGGTGTTGTGAGGTATCTGTTGGTCAAGCTATATCAACACTGCTATGTATATGCGGTGAACAGGTGCGTACATGTTATTGGTGTACATATTATGTGATGAGTCATAAAATCAGTAATTAAAAACTGTACTTTGTAATTTCCCGGTTCAATCATACGGTATTTAAATTTACTTTTAGTGAGCTAGAAAGGTTGATTGCCGCCACTACCTTGATGCAAGTCTACACAGCTAAATTGGTCAACATAGGTGACTTAGAGAGAAAGGGTTTCAAGCAATAGCGACTAAAACAGTTTAGATATCATTATGGTAACGCCATTCTGCATGGATAAAAAAGTAATGATTCAGTTTAATAATCTCGTGTGACTACCAAGTTAGTGCAGATTACACAAGACTTTAAGCGGAGGTGTAACACGTACAGTCTAGAACAATAAAAAAGGGTTCTTGCAGGGTATATGTTGATCGCTTATGGCACCCAAGTTTGCAAAGATACAAGAGCCAAACAAATACTGTATGTAGAAATGATATCAAATTTTACACTACTAAAGCTTCATTTAAATCGGATTGCTAGTTTTCCGAGAACAAAATTATAAAGTATACGAATTTCTATCATTCATCACCGTTCATGGCCCTTTTTCCTTGCTCTAGACTGTGCAGGATGCTAACTGGGGTTTAGTTTTTTACGAAAAGCATATCTTCGACAATTGGTCAGTACAGGTTAACAATTACAGCGTTCAAGAGTCGACACGGCTGTTTATGTGTAACATTCTTTCAAGAACCGATCTATGAGCAACGTATCATCAGCCAGCGAAGTGATTAACAAAGGCTGCTCCAGAATATTCTTCTACGTGGATGATTCATATTGCCACGAACGCACTCAAAAGTAGATATTTTGCACGTGCACATGTGTCAGTCATAATGGTTTCCGTTGTTTAAGAACAGATGGTGACGTATTATCCGCAGCTCCCAAATTAATATTTTAATAAACTTTGTTGCTTAAGAGCAGCTGGTGATAACTATAATTGCGTGCTCTACGTTGGATTTTCTGTTGTAAGTTTTTGTGTGTGCAAAGATGGGGAAAGAATGAATTTTGTTATGTACTGCACTTGAGCGTTAAACTAACTTGTGAAGTTATTTCTGCACAGCTATAGGACGAGTATTTAGCAGGGTTGTTTCAAAATATCGATACCGAAATGTCGGTATATCAACTGTTTTAAAAGAGATATATCGTATCAATTCATTATCGAGGAAAATATTGAAGTTTTGATATATCAGAAGTCCTATACTTTGTCCTTGAACCGATTTATTACATCGAAAACTTCGATATGAGGTGAACAGATAATATCGTTTGTTGGATATTCTTTAATTTTCTTTTACCAGTTGTTAAAAAGCACAGTATAAGGGTATACAGTTTTAGCGTGACATGACGAAGAAACAACGTAGCCTGTGGAAAAGCGGAAAAAGTTTGTCTGCTATGAAATTCTGTCCCTGCTTAATTTCCCACTCCGTCCGTTTGAATTTTTTTTTGTAAAAAGGAACATTTAGTAGAGAGCAGTCCGGCAAACTACTGATTGTGGACGGACATCGTCAAGCAAACCCTATTGCATTATTTAATTGAAGTAGTACCCACTCAAACTTGTTATTCTAAAAAAAAATCTGCAAAAAATCATTGAACAATCTCTGAAAATCGCCAAAATCTCTGAATTTCTAGAAAATCTCGGGAAGTATCCATCCCAAAATCTTTTTCCTAAAAATCCCGAAAACGTCCCCAAAGAATCCCCAGAAAATTTTAGAAGACTTTATAACTCGAACACAACCCTGCGGACTTGCAAACCGTTTGAACTCCATTTCCTGCAAGTTAAACATGCGCTTGGTCTTGCAAAAGTGATATATGTTCAGGAAAATTGCAATGTAAGGAAAAAGTAATTTTTTTAATAAATGAAAAGTTTAAAGTCTCGGTCGGCTGAATTGGTTCGAAACTAAAGAGGTAGAATGTGCAGTTAGAACATATCGTTTAATTACTCCATGGTTAATGGAAAATTATGTCCGTATCGGTATGAATATTGATTAAGTTTGTTCGATAAATCTTATTAAAGAATTCCCGACAAAAGCTCGACGATTTATCGGAATACCTTGTAGTAGACAAGGTATTCTACCTCGTTCACACTGCAGGATTTACCGCAGTTTTTTGTGAGGTAAGTCCTGAATTGGAGGTAAACACAACTTTACCTCCGATGTGTGAACGCAAACAGGAACGCGGGTAAGTATAAAAGTTCTCAAATACTGGGCAGACCTGAAGGTCACCCTTAACCAACTTGACCGACCTGAATGGCACCCTAAGCGACCTGAATCGGACCCTAGTTAGTTAGACCTGAAAGCAGACCTTGATTGCCCTTAGCGGCTAGCCAGATTAGGTATATTTTTTTCTTTTCCTCAGTAGTTTTCACTAAAACTGTAACTGTAATATGTCACATTTATGTACACGCATAATTATTCATCTTAAAGACAACTGTATTTTCTTGGACCAGTACAAATGACATGATGAGGGTGCGGTCAAGGTACCTGAATAAGGCTTTCTAAGCAACTTTGGACAAGGTGTCAGGTACCTGAATGCCCTTAAAAGCGGCGAATTCCAGGCTTTTCAGGGACCTGATTATCCGATGCTGAACCCATAGTCCCCAAGGGTACCGTTCAGGTACCTGAAGCCCGGCTTAATTTTTCACTGGGTAGAGTTAACCTCCGAAAATTTACCACAACAAAAAGTCCAGGGTAACTTTTGGAAGGTAACTCGACCTACCCGAGTTTAACAGTGGTAAGTCGGTGTGAAGGCATATTTAACCATGTTTTTGGGGGGTAAGTCTTGATCAGCTGACCAGTTGCTTGGCAACAGCAGACATTGCTGGGGTGCAACACCGTTTCGACGCTCAACCAGCAGAGGGGAGTGGTGATGTTTTCGCTCAAGAATATGAATAAGAAATGACGAATTAATTTTGATCCCTTGTAATTGAAGAAAAATTTTGTTTAGCCAAACTGTTATCTTTTATGTTGCTCAAATCACTGTTCTTTTTCATATTCAGTTTTGTTCGACTCAGCTCATGTTACTTTGAAGTAACACGTTGTTGAACACTTTCATTGAACAGCGAAAGTGTTCTTAAATTCGGATGTAGTTTTTAATCTTTTACGACATTATTTTTGGCCCGGAATTAATACCATAAATAAAGTGAAGATCCAAACTCCTATCAGACGACTTAAGCGTAGTTTGTCTAACGTCTTGTTACACACAGCTTCAAAGATGGCGTCATCATAGATTTTACCCATCATTCCTCGAGACGGTGTGAACGCGCGCCTTTTGGGAGGTAATTTTCATGGTAAAAAGGCCGGGTAAAAAATGACCTGAAGTTACCTCCCTGAGGTAAAGCAGTGTGAACATAGTATGGCATCCAAGTTTTCAAAGACAAAACAGCCTTAAAAAATACTGTTTATTGTTTTCGTTTAAATCGTTTGCCAAAACATGTCTAAATTATACGAATTCCTATAATTCGTCACGTTCATGGCCCTTTTTTCTTGCTCCAGACTGCACAAGATGTAAACCGAAGTTCATTTTTTTACGAATACTAAATCTTCAACACATGATTCGGTACAGCTTAACAAATTACAGCGTTTACAAATCAACAAGGCGGTCAATTTGTGTAACATTCTCTCAAGATCCCACATATGAACAATGCAGAGCTGGGAGGTTCCGGTTCCGTTTTGGAGCCGCTCCGGAACAGCTCCACTTTTCAGGAGCCGGAACCGTGAACCGGAGCCGGGATACAATAGTTGGAACCAGAACCGGAGCTGAACCGTGTATTGTACAAATTACGGCTCCGGTTCCAGGTTTTTTTTTTTCAAGAACGGTCTGCTCTATTCTTCCAAAGAAAAACAAAAAAATATTAGTTACGCATGGGCCAGTAATTTCAGTTTCCAAAAGCTGGGGTGTACTGGTGGCGCTCCCCCCTATGGTGTCATGAGCTTCACCAAGCGCCAATGCCACATTTATAACTGTTAGGTCTGAGTGACAGCAAGTATGAAGGGGAACTGAACATATTGTATTGACTTGACCTGGCGTATATAGCCTAGAAAGGGGTTACAGGCATACACAGAAAGAGAAAACATCAGAAAAAGGGGGGAAAGGGGTACAAGGGGTTTACATAAAATACTTTACTTTAACCCTAACAATATCCTCCCCACAAAAAAAGAAAGAAAACAATATCAAGTAAGGAACTTATTTAGAATACTTAAAATTGGAGCATTTCGGTTGCTCCCGGATCCGGGTACTGCGGCGTAAGATGACAGGTTCCGGTTCCGGTGGGGGAGCGGCTGGTGCCGGAGCCTCCGGTACGGGAAATCCGAGATTTTCTGGAGGTTTCGGTGAGGTCCTTGGTGGCTCGGTAGCGGAGGTCCTCGGCGATGTATCCTTCGGCTCCTCTGGCAAGTTCCTCGGCGACTCCTGGTGTACTGGTGTGCGTGTGGCCTTTGGGGATGCCTCAGGTGGTGCAGACTGATCCGGTTCGGAATTAGGTTGGCCAGACGGAGGATCGTCGATTGGAATGGGTGATCGTTTGCGAGGTCGGAGTTGGTCCTGATGACGCCGAAATCGCTTTCCTTCGCTTTCTACTTCATACAGGAAGGACCCAATCCGTTCGGTAATGACACCAGGTTGCCAGTTATGTCCAGGACGGTAATCCTTAGCCCAAACGGCATCGCCAATCGAGAACTTCCCTTGAGATGGATTCGACCTCTCAATCGTAAATCGTTCTTGTGGAGGTCTCATCAGGTCCCACGGCGAGCGGAAGGAATGTTTTAGCAGGAGGGAAGCTGGAGATAGACCCGTAGAGGAGTGTGGTGTTAAACGATAATGGAATAGTGTGTTCGACCCATCAACTGAAGAGACAAAGATGCACGCTCCTCTCGAGAAAGAGCTCTTTTTAACGTTTGAACAAACCTTTCTGCTAAGCCATTTGAAGCAGGGTGATATGGAGGCCCCCGTAAATGACGGACTCCACATTCGCGTAAGAAGTTCGAAAATTCCTCTGAGGTGAACTATGGGCCGTTGTCTGTAATGACCTCATGAGGGAATCCAAACCTGGCAAACACCGATCGTAGGAATTCAATTGTAGTCCCGGACGTCACCGTTTGTAGGACAGCGACTTCGGGCCATTTCGAAGCAGAGTCAACCAGAATAAGCAGCAGTTTACCTTCAATTGGACCCACGAAATCCAAATGAATCCTACTCCATACGGAGTGAGTGGACGGCCAAGAGTGTTTCCTGGTAGGCGGCAAGTTCCGAGATCTTTGGCAACCACCGCACTGATGCACCAACTCTTCCAAATCTGTGTCCAAAGTCGGCCACCACACGTAAGACCGTGTAAGTTCCTTCATTCGCCGAATACCCGGATGTCCTTCATGGAGTTGCACTAGGACTTTGTCCTGCAGTGACGCCGGAATTACCAAACGGTTGCCCCACAGAAGCACTCCCTTTTCAACCGGCAACTCGAGCTTTCGTCGAAAGAAGGAACCTAGGATCTCACTGGACTTATCGGTGTGACGCCACCCTGCACGAAGGCGTTGGACAACTTCTTGAAGAACGTGATCCCGGGCAGTGGCATCCTTGAGTTCGTCGTAAGACACTGGACTCGAATCAATAATCGCATGAAGAGCGCCATCCACCTCGTTAGAATCAGCGTCCCAGGTATTCTTCTGTACCGGGAAACGAGACAAAAAATCGGCAACATTTTCCTTCGACCCACAGAAGTCGATCTCAAAATCATACGCTGCCAAAAGTAAGGACCACCGTTGTACCTAGCAGCCGCAAGAGGAGGGACTCCCTTAGTAGGGCTAAAGATGGCAAGTAGAGGCTTGTGATCTGTTCGCAAGGTAAAATGACGACCGAACAAATACGGCCGAAATTTTTTTTTTTACTCCAAAGACAATAGACAAAGCCTCACGGTCAATCTGAGAATAATTCTTTTCAGCAGAGCTGAGTGCTCTAGAAGCAAAAGCGACAGGCTTCTGTGATCCGTCAGGATAAGTGTGCGACAGCACAGCACCAATACCGACAGCCGAAGCATCGCAAGTAAGAACCATAGGAAGTGTGAAGTCGTAGTGAGCCAAAGTAGGAGCAGAAGTTAAAGCCAGTTTTAAGGAAGACCAACTGCACTCTTGCTCCTTTCCCCAGTTCCACGGAACATCCTTACGAAGAAGCTCGTATAAAGGAGCTGCCAACTTCGCAAAATTTGCAATAAATCGGCCAAAGAACGTAACCAGCCCCAGGAACGATCTAACCTGACCCACGTCGCTCGGTCTGGGACTTTCAACTACTGCTGAAAAAGTCTTCGAATTCGGAAGAAGACCTTCTGGGGTGACTCGAAACCCCAGAAACATAACTTCAGTAGCCCCAAAGACAATTTCTCGAAATTGAGACGAATATTGGCTCGTTCCAATCGTCGCAAGACTTCGTGGACTCGTCTCCAATGTTCCTCCGGGGTGGACCCTACGATCAACAAGTCATCCAAATAACATATTACGTATGGTAGACCGGCCAGCAACTCGTCCATGACGCGCTGGAAGACCGACGGGGCCACGGACAACCCGTAGGGCATCCGTGTATAATGAAAAAGCCCCAAGGAAGTGTTGATCGTAGTCAACTCCCGTGACCTTTGGTCCAACTCTACCTGTAAATAGGCATGGGACAAGTCTATTTTGGAAAATAGCTTACCCTGACCAATTGAGGCATACAGGTCCTCAGGCTTAGGTAACGGATAAGTGTCAGCGCGAAGAAACGGATTGACAGAAACCTTGTAATCCCCGCAGATTCTCAGAGACCCATCAGGTTTAGGGACAGTCACGATAGGTGACGCCCATTCAGAATGCTGTACCCGTTCCAAGATACCTGCGCCCTCTAGCCGTAGGATTTCAGCTTCCACTTTGTTACGAATGGCATAGGGGACTGAGCGAGCCTTGTGAAACACTGGAGTCACATTAGAACGCAAGGTTAACTTCGCTTTTGCCCCCTGTATCACTCCCAATTCTGGGCCAAACAAAGTGGGGTAGCGATTCTTTATGTCCGCGACTGGGATCTCACGACCGAGCTCTAAACCATGGATGTTTAGCAGACTTGACCAATCCAGTTTGAATATTTTCAACCAATCGCGCCCAAACAAACACGGACAGTCGTTCCGATCGACCACATGAACCGGAACGTCTGCGGAAGCCCCGTTCACTTCCACCGAAAGAATGGTTTTACCCAATAATGGAAGATTCTCTCCCAAGAACGTCTGAAGTATAATGGGAGAGCGAACTAGGCTGGGAAAACCTAACCGGACCCACCAATGGCGAGAAAGGATGGAGACCGATGCTCCCGTGTCCACTTCCATTGGGACTTGGATTCCGTCCACAAGAACCGACATCATAAGAGGTTTAGAATGGACCGAGTAGACAGGGAACAACTGACCCAATACTGAAGTACTATACGTCTCATCAGTAGAATCCATCTGGTGAATGCGGCCTTTTTTCTTACCCCCAGGTTGGAAACTGTTACCCTGTTTCTTGGAAGGCATGGGTTGGCTGGACTGTTCCCCCGACTGACCCTGTTTGTTCTTACTCAATTTAGAACGGCAGACACTAGCCAAGTGCCCTTTCTTCGAGCACTTGTGACAAACCTTGTCAACAAACGGGCATGCATAAGCCAAATGAGAGGTCTGGCCACACCTGTAACAGGATCGCCCAGTAGACACATGATTTGCGGTACTAACTGGTTTACCCCTAATCTGAGCAGGTTCGCTCGAGGCCATCTCCATGGCTTGCGCCAGTTCAATAGCCCTAGCTAGTGTCAAATTCCGTTGCTGCAACAACTTCGTTCTCATTGCCTCGTCCCTCAGACCACACACAAACACGTCTCGCAACGCCTGTTCAAGAAACGGGCCGAAATTACAATCTTTGGAAAGGGCCCGTAAAGCAGCCACATAGTCTTCCACAGACTCAGTAGGTAGATGCCTACGTTGATAAAATTTATAACGCTCCGCAATTTCAATCTTCTCAGGGACAAAATGTGCCTGCAATTTAGCACAGAGTTCATTGTAGGACTTAGTGGTAGGCGGCTCTGGGGCAAAAAAATAAATCTCGTAATTCCGCTCTGCCGGATGCATTTGCCTAGAAAAGAAGGCCACCGGGTGCAACACTTTTTCTTCGTCGTACTGCGATAAAACCGCCGCGATGGCAAAGTCAGACGCGCCCGTTTCAACAATGAAAGGCTTTGAAGTATTGGGGTGAGCCATTACCGGAGGAGAAGCGAATGCTTGCTTTAAAGTGTGGAAGGCTCTTTCAGCCTCATCCTCCCAGACGAACTTCACATCCTTTTTTAGTAGCCTGGTGATGGGCGCGGTCAAGGCTGCATAATTCCGGATGAAGCGTCGGTAGAAATAGGCGAAACCAAGGAAGACTTGAATATCGTGCACAGACTTTGGGGTAGGCCAGTCCAGAACCTTCTCGACCTTCTTCTTATCCATGGACACTCCCAGGGGCGATATGCCGTATCCCAGGTAGTCGATCTTCTCCGAAAAGAACTGGCACTTCTCTAGCTTGCAGTACAGCTTGTACTTACGAAGCCTTTCGAGGACGATCCTCAGATGTTGTTCATGCTCTTCAACTGAGTTCGGGAAGACCAGAATGTCGTCGAGGTACACAATCACGAATTTGTCTAAACAGTCGCGAAAGATGTCGTTCATCAGGTGCTGGAAGATTGCTGGGGCGTTGGTCAAACCGAA
>JAIQCU010001162.1:0-25050 GCA_022114935.1 Leptestheria dahalacensis | reverse complement strand
CCCCCGTCATCTCTGTCCGTGACACATTCCAGCAGCCTTTTCTTTTTAACCACAGATAATTAAACCGGATATTTTACCTTAATAGTAATAAATAATAAATGATAATGGTAAGAAAGTAACCGGCAAAGTTTCTGATATCAAATCATCGGTGTATTTTTCTCTTCCTCCAGTGTTGTTCTCCTCCCTGTTTCTTTGGGATTTCCGAAAATACAACACAGTTTTCTACCTGCCCCACGATATGACACGGAACCAATTTCAATAATTTCACTGCGATATAAGGCAACTCGATTCTACAAAAATTAAAAGTATTAAAACTGGAAATCGAAATAAGGAAGGAAAACGAGACCGTAAATTGACATCAACTGACGCAAGAGAGCAAGAATTACAATAATAGAATAATTTTTTTATAAAAATGAGAAAATAATGGAAGAAATGCAGAGAGGAAAAGGTAAATTTTAAGAGAAACTGACATCGTTAATTATTTTCCAAACCACTTAGATTTTTTCTTGTCCTTCTCACCTCCGCCAGCGCTGCTGCTACTGCTGCTGTTTTTCAATTGGGTCGTGCCCGCATCGCCAGTCTTGCTGTGATCCTTGTCCTTCTTCTTCTTGCCCAGTTTCAACGGCGAAACGCCCATCAGGTGGAGCGTTTTCGTTTTGCTCTTGGGTGACGCCTGCTCCTCCTCCTGCTTGTGAGTGTAGACCTCCAGGTGGTGCTGGATGCTGCGGTCCTCCTCCGCCTCCCTCCGCCGGTCCATTTCCAGACAGTCGATCACTTCCGCTCTCCGGTGCACCGTCTGTTAATTTACCAAAACATTAAGCTAATCAAATGAAATTCAATTTACATTGAATTATTATTATTATTACTGTAATATTTATAAATTTAAGTTAATTGTACAATTAACATAAGAATTCCTGCATTATCGTTTTTTTTATATTTGTATTCTTTTGTCTACTCCAATTAAGTCGTACTCGATTAAAATTAGGTTTAATTGGCTAATCTCCACAAAACAAGTAACACGATGTGATTGTGTTTTACCTCGACCAGCCGCTTGATCAGCTCCTCCTCCCTAGATCGGTCCTCTTCCGTCTTCTCCGCATCCGGTTTCTCCATGAGGCACCGTATCTGGTACTCGAGCTCGGCGTGCTCCTCCTCCAGTCGCTGCTGCCGCTTGAGGTACATCAGTTCCGTCTGGCGCCTCAGCAGCTCGTTCTTGACATTGACCAGATCAAAGAGCTGCAGAATCAGCTCTTCCACCTCGACTTCGGCCGAAGCGCCGGCGTTCTCCGACTCACTCACGTCGCGGATCGACTGCTCCAGGATGACTCCTTGACGCTCCAGCTCCTGCTGCTTCACTTCAATGTCCTCCAGCTCCTGCTGGATGACCTTAATAGGTAGTTTGCGCAGCTGCCGCTTCTGCGGAAGGGGTCTGGGAGGAGCCGGAGCCTTCTTCCGCTTCCACTGGCCGTGCTGATCCTTGTTCTGCCGACTCAGATTTGAGAGGTCCTTGGCGGTTTTCTCTGGGAGTGCGGGATCGTTGCAGGGCGATGAAGTCGAATCGACCGAGAGACGCGGTAAAACCAACGGACTGCAGGGAATCAGCTTCCGCTGGACCGGGATTGGTGTTTCCAGCGCGGGAGAGGAGTCTATCACCGGAGGGGGAGGAGCCGGTCGATCCTTCCGCCGGTGGAGGGTCGTCATTGGTGAGGAGGGCGATGTAGTCGATCCTGAAGAGGGTGGAGGAGGAGCCGGACGCTTCTTTGGGGAGGGTGAATGATGTCTGATCAAGGTGGAGGGCGGAGGAGGCCTTGGCGGAGGAGGACTCCGGGTTGTTATGCCCTCATCGTCTTCCTCGTCCTCGTCATCGCTTCCAAAGGGGTTGAGGCTGATCTCAGGAGCGTGCAAAACTCGCTTAACGGAAGCTTCCGGCGGAAGGCTGGAATCCTCATCCGCCGAGTCGAAAGGATTGGACAGGACGCTGACATGCGCCCTGTGCTTATCCGATTCCTCCTCTGCCAAATCCTCATCAGCAAAGGGATTCAGGTCATCCGGATACTCTATGTCGGTTGGTTGGTTCACCTCCTCCTTGACTCTGATTGGTTCGCTCGTTTCGCTCTTAACGGCGATTGGCTCTCCCGAATGGCGCTTCTTCCTCGTTGGTGCTTTTGGAATGTCCAATGACGACTCACTCTCGTTTGCAGGTTCTACTTCTTTATCCTCCGGGGCTCCTTCGTCATCATCTTCAAACGGGTTATAAGACTGTTCCAGGACATCTTTCTCCTTTCCAGTGACAGCGGCTGGAGTTCCGGTTGTTTCAGTAGGCGCACCTTCTGCGCTGGAAGCTTCTAGTGAGTCCTGGAGGGGTTCTGGGACCAGTTCAGAAGGTTTACTGGAGTCGATTTCCCCTGGAACATCTTCTGCGGGCGGTTCTACATGTTCCAGCGTCACTTCGGAAGGTGCTAGAACGACAGGAACTGCGTCAGGTTCCGCTGGATCAACCCGAACTTCGTTTTGATGCGCTGGAACATCCGTTAGATCTTCAGGAACGTCGTAAGACTCGGCAGACTCTGGATTACTGGGGCCGGATGTGGCTGGTGTGTTCTCAGTTGAAACCTTTACGTATGGGTCTGGAACAGGTGGTGTTTCTACTCGTCCTGGAACTTTGGATTCATCTTTATCATCTTCTTCTACTACGTCCTTATGCAAAGGTTCTGACGTAACTGCTAATTCTGGAACAGGCTCAGTTCTGACTGGAATACTTCCTCGAGGTTTTGGAACAGGTTTTGGAACTTCCCCTGTCACTTCCGGATCTTTGACGTCGATCTCAGTAACCGGCATTTTCTCTGGAGATGTTTCTGGAACAGACTCTGGAGAATGTGGAACTCGTTTGATAGTTTCCTCGAGGAAAGAACCGCGGATGAAGTTGGCGGCTGGTTGGCTCTTCGATGCTGCCGATTCAAACTTGGCTCGGAGTTCTGCCAAGCGATTCTTGTGCTGTCTTTCAGAGTCAGTGCTTTCCGTAACCTGCACCTGCACCTTCTCCACAGTCCTCAAGGCGGTTTCCGCCCGTTCCTCGTCCGGGCACGTCTCGCAGCAGAACTGACCCTGTTCCGTCTCATAGCAGTTGGCGATACTGAGCTGGGCTTTGCAGCGGGCGCACCGGAAGCATGTGCGGTGAAACAGCTTCCGGTCCAAGATGAAACGTTCGGCCAAAAAGACAGGGTTTTTGCATATGGTACATGTATCGTGGCGGCGGCTGGGGGGTTGAAGGTCTCGAGCAAAAATCTGCGGTACAAAACACTCATCATAATATTTTCTCATAAATCATAAATTGGCTTTCTAATTTAAAGATTAATGAACACGACTTGGCACAAACGATTAAAGCAAAGCTACGGGGTTTTACGAACAATAAGACCATAAGTCTGACGAAAATAGAAGGGGCAATAACACAGTATTGAGGTATCCAGTAGGGACAGTGGGAGGAGCTTGCCATAAAGCTATGGGCACAACGGTATGTGGTCTCGACACTAACAGGCCCCTCCCACTGTCCATACCGGATACCTTTATATTGTGGGCAGTAAATTAAAGCAAAAGCGCCCAACGTGCAGTTTTTTTTTAACGTCCGCAGCGCCACCTAGCGGTGAATAAGGAAACGAATTCGAGTCAGTAGTTTCTGGCGCGCTTCTTCTCAATATTTTAAATGAATTATATTATAACGGTCTACCAACCTGAGTGGGATGGTGTTGGGGTGAGTTTGTTTAGCAAAATACCTCGGTTTTGTACTGGCCCATCAAATCAAGGTTCGATGTCTCCTGTGTGTGTGCAACCGTGAGATAATTTCTTTGTTGTTGTTGCTGTTGTTGTTGTTGTTGTTGGACATTTGCAATTTTCAAATTTTCAAAACTATCAAGTTTTTTTTAAGGAGCAGAACCCGAAAGATTGAAGAGCCAAGACAAGCGCCTATTTCTTTTTTTGTTTTGTTTTTTTTTCTAGTTTCGCTTTGGAAAATAGAGTTTAAATTAGTAGTGCGCATGCGTGTCAGATTCAGTTTTAGTAGTTTTAGTTATGAAGGGAAAGGAAAGGCGCGGAAATTCAAATCAAAGTTAAACCAGAAGTAGAAAGGAGAACCCAGCACCTGAATATTTTCAAACTGCTGCAGGGTGAGCCATTTACCACCGAATCGAACCCGCCCGCGTTTGGCCTTCCTCTTGCGACGGGGAAGCTGGCCGAGGGAATGCCTGCGTTCCTGTTGCAGGTTCACCGCGGCGCGGGCGGACCACAGCGAGAAAACAAGGAACGACGTCGATACCCAGTCGGCGGCCAGCGACGTCACCGTGGACACGCCGCGTCTGACGCCTTTCCTCGCGGAACGCAGCCTCCGTAAAGTGTTCCTCGCCACGGAATCAGATTCCGCCATGGTTCTCGAACGTTCTTTCCCGCACCCGGTTTTCGACTCACCATCTGAGGGCAAACGAACAAGTTCTCTGAACGGACATTGCCCGGTACACTTCCTGTGACTAAAATTCGACTATATGTGCCTTTCCCATTTGGTAATTTCAACTCTTAATCACTTGTAACCGTTAAGGTCAGCAATTCACGTACGGAGGACCAGAACACGACTGCAGTTTTCCTCACCGAGCCGTTCCGCAGCCCCGAGCCACCACGATTAATTCACCAGCATGTTCATCGCATACATTTTCGAGTCCACGTTTTACGTAACGTCCTTTTCTTAAATTACAAGAATAGATTTTTTCTTTAAGTTACTCTGGGTTTATCGAACTGCACGAACCATTCACCTCGAGAGCTCAAGCTCTTCTAAATATAAACCAAAGCAGAATTCTTTCTCGTTCAAATTCTTCTCGCACACTGTCCTTGTGCTTCACTTCAGCACAATTGGTTTCAATTCAGACGTGCGACACACGAGACGCCAACTTCCCCTTCTCTCCTGTTCTGTTTCTCCTCTTCGCTTCTGTTTTCGTCAATTGAGTGTCAATTGACAAACAAAACATACAAGATATCGTTAAAAAATTTTTAAAAAAGCACCACAGAGAGGAAAGAGAATGCAACGCAGCAGCAGCAGCGGTTACATATAGGAACCCAACCACCGGAAACAGATGCAACCATGCAGAAATTGAAAACAGAAAGCACAATATTGCTCCATAATTAAGTTGATTAATAAAAACATTCACTAATTTAAAACTTAATTTCGAACATGATCGAATTTATAAAAAAAACGGTTGTTTCTGTTACCTTTTTCTCGCTGGGACCAGTGGGCGTGGCTTGAGGGGGCAGGTCTTGGACGGGCCTTTTGATTGGCGTTCGCGGAGAGCCATCTATTGGAGAGAATTCGAACTATTATCGAATTTGTTAAATATTTCGAAAACTCAACTCAAAACTACGAATTTTATTAAAGATATCAAACAAATGAGAAAAAATCAAAACAATGGTCATACATTGTTTAAAACAACTGTTTAATTAATAATCATAATTATTTTTAAGTTTAATTATTATCAATTATTATTACTTTTAAAGCAACTGCTAATCAATGATTCCCAATGCAATTTAATCAAATAATTAAATAGTACTTTCATACATGTTTATTATAAATATTTACTACACAACTTGTTGATTCATATTACCGACTTTACTGTTGTTTCTATATTTCAAACCAACAGTCAAAACTTAAACCAAACTCGACTGCAATAACCGTAACAACTCAACATGCTCCTACATAACAACACCGAAATCAATTCCATCAAACCAGAAGAACCAGCAAAATACACAACTAATCACTACAAACAATTCCATTAGACATCTCTCTTTCCCTTGAAAACTTAATTAAAATTAATCTGAATCCAGAATGAATCTTCATGGGAAACTGGAAACGCGTCAAAGTTATTGAAATTCACACACGACCAAACAGGAACTGTGCTTCCAGGTCGAACGGTCCATTAGTTTCACCCAATTTGGACCAAAGAAAAAATCCTTCAACATTACACGGACCTATAAACAAAACCAGACACACGCTTCCCGTCGTCCTACATATAACACACGATTTCCTTTTCTCTCTCTCTCTCGTCACATATCAATTCAAAACGATCAAATGCTCAACTACAAGATAAACCAGGCCACTGTCCGCACAACTCGTTATCAAGTTTCAATCCTCCAGGGTCAATACAGTTTAATAAAACTTAAATAATAAAATATATAAGAAATTTAACATAATATGTCTGATATCCCGTACGTGTTATATCATTGGGGAATTGATTGGCTGTAAATAAAATAAAAATACAAAATTAGACTAGATTAGATAGCTATACATCTGAGACCCCAGAATCCCAAGATTCTCAAGATTCTCAAGGTGGACGGTCACCGTACGGAGGTAATTTACTCAGAACTTCATATCGCGTTTCAATTCTCGATTATTTAAAAATCAATTTTCCTGTAATTTAATTTACCTCATCCCTCGAGGGGGTGAAATTTATTTATTTTTATCTAAACGGGGTTTCTTTTGTCTTCTCCACCGGGATTTCATGATGATGGAAAAGGGCGAAACGAACAGGAAGGGTGGAAATCTAATTCACCCCCGCTGCTCCCCTCCCCCACCTCCCTCTAAATGAATTAAAAACCCACCCCCGGAGGGTTAAAGTAAGAAAAGAGGGGTGGAAACATACCTGAATTTCCTGTTGTTTTGCGGCCATTTTTACATTTTAAGGTTAATTTTCCCAGAGGACCTCCGCCCAAAGCAGAGTATTTTTTTTTTAAATTATTTCAAAATCTAACTGCAGTTAATTTTAATTAATTACGTGTATCAAATGGCTCCACTCATTTCCAGTTATAGTTAATTTTCATTTGACCTGATTTTCCCCGTTAAAAATTGGAACAATGTTCAAGTTTTGGGCTCAATTAATTTATTTATTTATTTTGCGTTAACCTTTATTGTATATGAAGACGACAAAGCAGGTATCAAGAGGACGGTGTAGCTCGTTTGCTGTAGCAAACTCTTGTCCCGTTATGCGTGTCCCGGGGCATCTTCTTGTTACTTCTCTCCTCGCGTCCCTCTTTTTATTTATTTATTTCTCCCTTTTTTTATAGAAAATCATAAATTATACACGCACCACGAAGAAAGAGAGAGAAAAGTCAGGGTCAATAGTCCCTTTGTGATTCTTCTTCTTTTCCTAGTTCAGCTGTTGCATTTATATGTTTATAGTTTGTTGTAGAATTGGTCTTTAACTGGTGATGTTAAGCGTACAGTTGATTGTTCTACATTATGGGCGTAGCTTAAAGGTGTAGATGGATAGGTAGATAGGTAGAAAGATGGCTGAATGGACTGATAGATAGATAGATAGATGGGTCAGTAGGGATATAGACAGCTATATTAGTTACGTAGACAGGCATGAAGAGAGTTAGATAGATGGATAAGTCGTGAGATAGACAGACAGATAGGGTACATAGATTGATAGACAGAAAGATAGATCGACACGTAGATGCAGATAGGGTAGATACATCCATACAGGTAAATGGACAGATAGATGGATAGATGGATGGATAGACACGCAGATAGATAGATGGATTGGTCGACGGGTAAATATTAGGTAGATAGGTGGATTGGTAGGTAGATAGATAGACGGATAGAGTATACAGATAGATAAATAGATAGTAGGGTACATAGATTGATAGATTGAAAGATAGATCGATAGATAGATGCAGATAGGATGGATACATCGATACAGGTAAACAGACAGACAGATGGATAGATAGATAGACAGATAGATAAATAGATAGATAGATAGATAGTTTAAGTTTTACTTTTACTTCAGTTATATTCAAAACTTTTAATACTTCTGAAATATATTGTTCTAAAAATTCGGTTGCCCCTGGTATAGACAGCTGCAACGGGAGACGGTAGCAATTTACTTCCAAGGTACCGTTGCTTCTTAGCAGCCCTCCTCCCGTGTTCCAAGGGGACAAAGAGATGATATCGCAGCTTTTTTCTCCTCTCCCTCGGACCTTTTCCCCCCTCCTTTAAACTTTAATGCACAAAAACGAACAAATACGAAAAAGAGAAGGTCGACACAACAGCGATTCGCGCCAGAAAATAAGCTTAACGGATCATCCGCTTCATTAGGGCAGAGTTAAAGTTGACGCACGAGCGCAAAATCGCCATCTTAAATCGTTACAATTAAGCTTAACTTAATTTTCATTTAAATAACATTATAAAGGTATAAACTTAAATAATACGGATAATACGAAATAGTTGAGACTTTAAAACGGTCACGTTACCTTTGTTTCCCTGCGCAGCGAAGGTTCTGTACAACTGAGATAAGTACGTGAGAATGGAAAGACGATCGGGCACTTGGTATTCGACCATGTCCTCGGGATCCAAGAGAGCGGGGATGCCCAGGTGCTGCTCGGCGATACTGAACGCCATTTCGTTGTTCTTGTACACGTCCTCGGGAGAGAGGCTGTCGAAGTCTCTGCAGAAAAGAGGATCCGTCAAAGATCAGTTCAAATAGAAAACGGAAACGAGACTTACATGAGATCGGGACGGAAGTGGTGGATGATGGCGCAGAAGCCGAGACCGTTCCTCCACGACGACGTCATGTTGGTGATGTTGACATTGGCGTAACCGGCGGTGATCTTGCGGCACCAGGCCTCGAGCGCTTGCATTCCGCGCTTCTCACCCATGGCTGCTCGGGAGAGTCTACAAACAGTCAAACGGTCCTTTAAAAACCCAAAAACACACTCACGTATTACACTGAATGTCGCACAAGAGCCTCGAGCAGAGAAAGCCAGGGTCGGAGGAGGCCGCCTGTTTTCCAACCAAAGTGAAATCTCTGACTGACTTCCTTTCAATTGGGTAATGCTTAAGGTCATTTGCCTAATATGGAAAATCTATAAGCGTGATCTGTGAAGGTCGCGCCGCATTACTCCATCACTCGACAATAACACGAATAAGCCACGACTTTACCTTGTAACACTGGCCTCGACTGACGAGGAAAAATATCCACAACACATATCTATTTATATCTATGACAAGGCGGCTGCTTATAATACCAGCTAACGTTATCGTTCCCTGCAATCCATTGACTGGCAAAATCAAGGATTCAAATTTTGACAAATTAAATTACAGACTGAAAAACGAAGAACTGGGGGTCAAAATCACAAGGAAAATACACTCGGTTCAAATTTGCACCTTTTCGTTTGAATTACCTGAATTTAAGTACAGAAATGACAACAGGCCTATACTGGACAGGTTACATGCGTGTGTGAGTCAAATTCGTAGGATGATTCGGAATTAACTGACAAGACGACGGGCAGGTAGTTTCATATAAGCCATCGAGCCATCCAGGACCACCTCTTCTGATCTTCTGATGGCTTTTCCGCCTGCCCACGTATTAGAGCAAACACCATCTAGCGGCAAAATCTAAAACTATGTTCAATGAAAAATGAATCTTGGATTGGTTTAAAATATTATTATGTGTCCGTGCTAAACGATGACGTAAAAGTTACGCTATTATTTTCTAAAAACTGGAAGTAAAATCCACCAAAAGGACGAAAAAAGAGCTCGAGCTTGAGGATTCGTAAGCAGATTTGCAGCGATCTTGATATTAGGCAACTAAATTTGAAATTTGAGAAATTTGAATTTTCCGCCAATTTGTCAAATCCAGACTATTAGTTATTGCAAGGGCTCGACGAATCATTTGACGCGCGAAAGTTTTTACCTGTTCGATTTTTCAAGCAACGAAACACAAAGCTGTGGTTACTGCATGTGCATAATTAACTTACACTGAACAATAAAAGCGCAAATGTTGTTCGGCATGCGTTTGCTTTCCACTGACAGACTTTGACTTGACGACCAATAATTTAACACGCTTACTGTTTTTTTCCCGAAAACCTGATTAAACATATGGGACTAAACCATGCTGACAGTTCAGTTTTGCATTATGTGTCATTGATGTATTTCCGAGTTTTCAAGATATTTTTAAAAAAAAAGGGGTGATTTGGCAAAATCAGCAGTAAGGTTTGTATTATTTTTTTACTAGCTACTTTTTTAAGACTTTAGATATTATTGTTAAAGAGATTAGAATATTATGGCACCTTTAGATAAATATTAGATTCTTGTATCAAAAACTTGGATAAGTATCGATTCCATCTCATTATCGATTATGCAATTCGGATGAACAAAGTACTTCCACTTCGAGCAATTGAAGTTGGAATTTTTCAGAAAAGTTAACATGGCAATCAAAATCACTTTCAGCTCTCATTTGCAATTTCAATTGTTATCAGTGAAAGAAATTATGAGAACCAGTCATTATCATATTTTACTTTATTATTTTTTATTATATATGTCACGCCATATCTGAATATATACACGTGGAAGCACTATGCAGCACATTCCAATACAACCACCCACATGACTTTGTTATTGTTCTTCGGTCGGTCTGCTTGCATCAGACGCGTGGTGGGTTAGGGTTCGCGCGTTTCTTCATTGTAGCAGTTAGCGTCTCAAGACAAATAGAAGAGTTCCATCAGTCTTGTACATAAAAAAAATAAAGCGTATTTTTATGTTATTTTTATTTTCATATTTTGAGTTGCTTACCTCTTCCGGCACTTAGAAAAAAACAACAACGAAAATGGCTTCGAATAACTGGAGCACCGCCTTGGTATTAACATTTAACATATTCTATTCTTAAATACCGAGATGTGAAATATGTTTAAACTTTACTTTATGTAGATACCGCCAGATAGCTTGGGAAACACATTCCTCAACGTCAACAACAAGTCTACCTCTGTCGTAGAAGAACACCTACAGCCCACGACCAGTCTGTCCTCAGGCTTTCGACTTTCCGTACGTGAGCAGATGCTCCTGCAGCTTCAGTCGAAGGAAAAGGGCGACGTCCTGGATTCGTTTTCAAATGCTCCGCGAGATGAAGAACATGTTGCCATAAAATTGGGGGAAACCTCTTGGGGAACCCAAGAACCAACGCACGGTGTCGCAAACGGAACATTACGTCAGCTTCCGTTGAAACTTCAGATGCTGCTTCAGCTTCAGGAAAGAGAGGGACTCATACCGATCACGGGTAATGTCCCATTGGCGTCCGGCGTGGACGTGGTGCGTGAAGGAGATACGCCGCTGCGTTACCCGAAAACAGAGACGGTCGAGCTGCTGAAATTACGGAGAAGAGAGAATCTGGCTCGACAGATGCATGGGGAAGAAATGGCACCAAATTCATCTCTTTTTACAGGTTAATTAGACTGTTTAATTTGTTATACTAACCATATTAATCAGTTTATATACAAATTTAATTTAGTTAAACTTTGCATTTTAGTGGCCGAGCCTGAAGCATCGGATGGTGCGCAAAGTCTGAGGAGCCCGAGCGGCACTGTAAATGATACTGTTAAACAGCCGCTTTTGAAAGCGGATCTGCGACAGGATCGGGTTGTCGATCCACCGAGTAATGACGAAAATTCAAGTTTCAGTATTCTATAATTAATTACTGCTGGAAGTAATGTCAATAACTTAATTTTTTATTTTTACAGAAGGACACGCTTCAGGTGCTTGTGACATTGACAGTTCCTTTAGCCAAAATGCTGACGGATTAAGTATGCCATTATATTTAATTTTCCAAAAGTATCAAGTTTAACCATTTTTATTGTCTTTTTAATATTTACTTTCCTGTTTATTTACTTCAATCCATTTTAATGTGCTTTCGTATTTATTGATTCCTTCATTGTTTAATTATCAATTATCTCTTTATTTTTTATTTTATTTGTTATTGCTTTTTAAAATAGGAAACCATTGGAAACCGGAATCTCGTAAGCCTCGAGGACGAAGGTTTGTTCTTTAACTTAAACTCCTGTAATTTCACCTAATTAAATATCGATTCGATTATTTTAAACAGCAGCGCATCGCATGCAGCATCAGCGGAAGACAATTCGTTACGTCGCCCGAAACATCACGGTTCGTACGAAGTCCCTCCACGATTCCGCCGGCCTCCGGAAGTGAAGAGCAGCGCCGTTCCTGCAAAAAGTCAAGGTGAAGTCTTTGACAGTTTTGCCTCGTGGCGCGCTGCTGAGTTTACAAATTCTCCAGTAGCCGCCCCAACAGCTGAGAAGGAGAAGGAGGAGGAGATTGATATCGATGCCCTGCTGCTGAGTCCACGTGACGCTGGAACTGCTGGAACACAGTCACCTGGAGTTCTTCAAAACGCCAAATGGGTTCCAGTCTCTCCTGGAACAAACATTACTTCTCCAGGACCTTCTGGTACACTTCACAAGTTGCCCGTAACTTTTAAAGCAGGTGCTGGATCGAGCGCAGGTACTTCTCCAGGAATTCCAGCACATCCTGGAAAAGATGTTACTTCTCCAGGACCTTGTGGAGCATTTCCCAAGTTGCCCATGACTTTTAAGGCAGGTGCTGGATCAAGCGCAGGGTCTTCTCCAGGAATTCCAGGATATCCTGGAAAAAACGAATCGCAACCGAGTCATTTAGCTAGTCCCAATAGAGCCGCTGGAGCCGAGTTAGTTTCTCCAGCATTCGCTGGAACGATGTCCGCGACTGCCGAATCCTATCCAGAAACCCCAGCAGTGCCTTACGAAGTTCCAGGATTTCCTGGAACGACTGGATTTCGGCTGGCAAACGTCGCGAGTCCTCCTGGAAAGGCCAACTCAGGTTCTCCTTTAGGAAGTTCTGGAACGCTTTCCAGAACCTCATCCATTTCTCCAGGTTCGACCGTAGCTCTCACTGGTCTTCCTCTTCTCGCTGGAACACACAACACGAGTCCAGGAACCATTCGAGCAACTTCTCCAATGACGAGACCGTTTCCAGGAGTCGTTCCAGGCGCTGCGGCAAACACCGACCTATTCACCCTGCAGGCCGTCAACGCCTTGAAGCTGCAGCAGCAGGATCACGCGGTGAGGAATTTAAGGAAGGTGCAGCTTCAGCAGCTTCAAAGGGAGCAGGTCGTCATCCTCTTACTTCAGCAGGATGCCAAACAGCACAAGAATGCCGACCTCGTTCAAATGTTGACGTTTCTAAGTCAGCAGTCTTTCAAGCCTACCGTACCGTTCATCAACGAGCAGCTTCTGTCGATCCTGATGAACGCCGTCTGCGTCCAGAGGTCCGTCACTCCTGTCGAGCAGTATGCTGCTCAACACTTGGCCCAGCTGGCGGCGTCGGAACGGCTTCTCTTCCACACTTAACGCGGCTAAAACGATGTTAAAGCGCAGAAAAATTCATCGTCTTCATGGTGGTTTCTCTTTTCTAAAATGTTCAAAATTTAAACAGTTTCACCAAGTCTTTTCCCGGCTCATGTTCCTTTCTTTCTTTAATTCGGTTTACTTTACAGTAATTAAGAAGAGAAATAACGAGTTTATTTTGTATGCGACAATCTTTTTTTTTCTATTTGCGGTTATTTTGTGACCAGTCAACATTGAAACTTGGAAATAAAAAGTGAAATTTAATGCAACTTGGGTAAAGGCGGGGGCGTTGGAACAAACGTGGTTAAACGACGAGGTTCAACAATACACTCGGGCGTACCGCAATCCGGAATCATTTCGACTGTTGTCAATGGCGTCTCCATCGTGGGTCTATGAACAAAGATTTATACATTTAAATTTTAGTCTTATTTTTAATTTATTATTATTCATGTTAATTTTTTTCTAATTAATGTCAAAGTTAATCAAATTACGAGAATAGCAGTGGTTGACGTCTGGGTTTCATATCGGAGATCTGCCAGTCTATGGTAGCCCGGCAAACGGTCATTCGTCCAGAGCGATATCGACGCTGACAGACAATGTAGCAGCCGACTATCACCACCACCAGACCGACGATACCGCCGACGATGGCAGCGCAGTTCTCCTGGAAGAAACGCAGCGTCGGACTGTCTGCGAAGACTGAATTCAACAAGACAATACAATAATAATAATAATGAACTATTATCATAATACATGCGAAATGATTAAATTACGACTAATTTTAGGTCTGATTTATGCTTACATGGGACAGTGTTGGCACTGCCAACTCTGAAGGCAGCGGTAGAGTTGGTTCTCTTCTTTGGACTTGTTGTTGTGACGACATTTGGAGTCGTGTTTATCTCGGTGGATTCAGTAATCGTCGTTGAATCATGCTGGGATAGCTTTATGTCGACTTCTGTGGATAGGACTGGCAAGTCGTCCATTATTTCCAACTCTGAAGTCGTGTTCGAGTCGGCATACTCGTATTCGTCGTTCGCAAAATCCGACATTACCGTTCCGACCGTTGTTTCAACGAGAAGTTGGTTTCCAATTGTTGTCGCCGTTTGCTGATGAAGTTCTCCAGGACTTGTGAGTAGAACTTCTCCAGGAATCTTTACTGAATCTTCTTCAGGAGCCGTTGCTGGAGCTTCTCCAGGAGTTGAAACTTTGTGGAAAGTCCTGGAACTTCTGTTAATGCGCTGGTAGACATCAGACAGGTCGAACAGTTTATCGAACCAAGTCTTGTTGGATAGTATTGTCGTGACGTCATCAATTTCGGGAATGAAGAACGCATCGACTTCGTCAAACGTTGGTTTTCTTGGCTTCTTAGATTGTGAAATCACTGGAATTCCTGGAACTTCTACTGCTGTGGATTCTGAAATATCCGGCGAAGTTGGAATGAAAGTGGAGCTAAGCTGAACCTTGAATGCATCGTACGCCGGAGTGGAAGCTGGAAGTGGAGATGACTGCCCTGGAACTTGTACAGTAAAGACATCTTCGATAGGAACAATTTCTCCAGGACGATCCTCTCCTAGAACAGCTAGTCTAGGTAAAGCTTCTCCAGGACGATCTTCTCCAGGACGATCTTCTCCAGGACGATCTTCTCCAGGACGATCTTCTCCAGGACGATCTTCTCCAGGACGATCTTCTCCAGGACGATCTTCTCCAGTACGATCTTCTCCAGGACGATCTTCTCCAGGACGATCTTCTCCAGTATGATCTTCTCCAGGACGATCTTCTCGAGCACGATCTCCCCCAAGACGATCTTCTCCAGCATCACCTTCTTCAGCACGGTCTTCTCCTTGAACAGCTACTCGAGGCAAAGCTTCTCCTGGAAATATTTCTCCAGGATCAGCTTCTCCAGGATCAAACCAGATTGAAAAGACTTCTCCAAGACCGTTTCCCACGGCGGGCGTCTCTGCAAAACTTTCTCCAGCCACCGTTTCGGTACTCGTGACAGTAGTTTGCCCATGAACCTCTTCAGTAACTTCTTCAGTCTTTCCTAGATCATGGATTCGACTCTCTGGAGAACTCTTTCCAGCCACAGATGAATTCCGGAACACTCCAGCCAATCTCTGTTCGATGTCACCATACTCCAGCGAACCGAAAAACCTGGAACTCGGACCTTGACGCCTCGGACGCTGCGTCGATGATGTGATCGTCGTCGACGGACGCTGTTTGGTTGTGATTTGGCGGTAATCAACCCCGGTCTGCAGAGTGTAAACGTCGACGAAAAGGACGGCAGGAGTGCGAGTTGTTCGAGGTTTCTCCGCCTCCTTATCTACTTTAAATTGCATACACTTATTATCCTATCCCATTATTGTAGTTTACTCACATTACTAAAATATTTTAGTTATTTCTGATTGATAATCAACTTTAATGTGCCTTTAGATCCATTCCACTAGCAAATAACATTTAATGATGTTAAACACGCAGCTAACTTTACCTTGAGCGTTGCAGAAAACAGCGGTGAGAAACAGGAAACTAATCAGAGGACGATGAACGCCAAACATTGTAATTAACTGTTGACAAAATAAGTTTTAAAATACAAAATTGTAGAAATTCAATTTCCGATTTAAAACCACGCGGGGTAGCCGATTTGGACGAACTTATCCGTTCGGCGTAGCCCGAGCAACTGAAGGAAGGAGCGGTACGACGAAATCTCCTGTCAGTTTTCATTTGCATAAAATCGGCAAAGGATGAGAAAACCCTTTTGATATTCCCCTGTTCAATAAAGGAGGAACGCTTTAAAACCAGCGTAATATAAAAATTAATTGGCATTTGTATTTGTCGTTTCATTTCATATAAAAACAGGCGAAATTTTGAGTTACTTAAGTTTAAATGACTTGAAATGCAGCAGCTTCAGGACTGTAATAATGTCTGGATACTTGGGGTACTTGGTAAGGGTAAAATTGGGTGAATTTCTTCGGCGGATTAGAGCTCGAAGGTCTTTTGAAGAAGAAAGAAACTGCAGAGTCGAAAGCGCTTCTAATTGAGTCAAAGACGCGAGTCAGCGGTTTGGTGAAAAGACTGAAAAAATCCAGCGGTTTGATTTTCACGAGATCGGTCGCACCGTCGCCGTCCCCGGGAAGATTCCTCGTCTGCGTGTCGTCCATTTCCGGCGGCGCTGGAGTTCCCGTTTCCGGTTTTGCAGGATCTTCATTGGCTGTCGAAGTGACGGAGTCATCGCTGATTGGGTGTTCGTCGTCAACGATGGGTTTGCCGCTGATGGTGTGCGCACAGAGGAGGACGGTCAGCAATACGAGGACGACAATCTTGGACATCTGCCCAATAAAAAAAGATCTTTAGTATTAACCTAATTATATTAATAATAACCTATAACTGTAATTGCTAGTAGAAACGCACTTTCAATTGGAATATAAATTGGCAGTACCTTGACGGTTGTTTCGTTGTCCCTTAAACCCTCACGTTGGCTAAATAAACGAGATTCGGAAACCTGGCTCGCCTTATATCCTGTGTGAATCCTACTCCTGCGAGTTCTAAACCTATTTTCCAATTTAACATTTTCTAGGATGTCATACAAATTAGCTTTTCATAAAATCTACAGGAGTTTATATTAGAGGTATAAAGAGATTAGAAAACGAATTAAAGTTGATTTTATTTATCTGTGGCCAGTTTCGGCAAGTAAACTCTCAAGCAGCATTTTAACATGCGCAGTTATTTGCACTTGATGAACCCAGGCAATGCTATGCAGAAACAGACTGTCCTTGTCCTCGCAATGGGCCACGTTCTCCGCGATGCATCTGCGGATTCTGTACTCTTGCAGATACGCCGAGTGATGTTCCTCAGCTACTTCACCTGCGATAAAAGAAGTCAAAAACAACTGCGGCCTATGAGAATCTGCAGTTTACCAAATTTAGTTGTCGGCCATGTGAGGAAAAGAGTTTGCTGAACAGCCTTCCTCACGGGTGTGCCCGAGCTCCTCATCTCACGTTGAAAGTCCTCGAGCCTCGCCATACCCTTGTACTGTTCGGTAATCTTCCCCATACTGGTTACGATAGCCTCCTGATGAAATAAAAACATTTACACGAAGCAGTTTAACGATGGCATTTGAATACAGATATCTAAATTGTAAATGTTCAACAGTCACAAGGACGTAACTGATTGGTTGAAATAGGAATGTTAATACCAGCTGACTGACGGTCGTCTCCAACTGATCGCACAAGCCTTGGAGTCCCTCGGGATACATTTCTGCGGCTCCGGTTTTGTCCCTGAGTTTGCCAACATTACAGATTGCTAGCTTACACATATTGTTTTATTATAAATAATAGTTTTATACCAAGCTGCAGTCTTTAAGTTCATTATGGAAGAAATGGTCGAGTTCCCCTCTATGCTTAGCAAATTCCATTTTTGCACCAGGTTGTAGAGATCCACAGCCGCATCTCTAACGATTCGAGGGTTTCCCGTCAGGTTGCGACCTCCAGTGGGCACTGGACTGTTGGTTACTAAGCTCAATAACAGAAAAATTTATTGTATCATTACAATTACGGTTGCTTAACTGGTATTAACAAACCAATTATTGATGCGTATTCCTCTTTAGTTGACATGTTTGTTTTGATTTTACACATAGAGGCTCGAAATCTGCAGCATTGCCGTTTGTATTTTTTTCTAGATTTAAATTAAGATTAGAACTGTAGTTTTAACATTAAATAAATATTTATTGAAATTAATTGCAATTAAAAATTTTTGTTACATTTCTATTTAACTGTAATAACACTATTGCTATAGGTGGCGCTGCTGATCAAAACAAAAACAATTATCGATCCGCACCGAAAATCCGAACCAATAAGAACTTTTTGACAGCTACAAAGAAACCGTTTTCACTTTTGCCCCTTGAGTCTTATCTATACTAGCCGTTTTATCTACAAATGTAGTCAGTTTCAGGCAGTTTTATAATTTTCAAAAATGGAACAGTATTCAGCAACAGAGAGCGCCCACGACTTTGTCACCGTGATTCCTGTCGAGTATCCCCGCGGTGGAAAACAAATAGCGGGACATGGGTAACTGTAACTATGTGTTTTCCTTCTTACGTTTCTGACAAAATTTCAAGTTTAACTGTATTATCTAATGGCTGGTTATTGAATTTCATCAGAGTTTCACCAGGAGCAGTTGGCTACACCATGCAGAGTTACTCGCAGCCCTTGCACAAGGAGAACGAGCAAGCTATCGAGCTGCGAAGCTTACCGTCGACATCGTCTCACGCTTCGTACCAACCTCCCCCCAAGGCAGTGGAAACGCCGCCTGTCACGTGCTGTGAACGCGGTACGATGATAAATACAAACTAGCTTTCAAGAGGTATTATAAGGAAACTTCCCCCCCAGTTTGCGTTTTCCTGGTCAACGGGATCTGCGTCTGCGTCGACCTCGAGGAAGGGCAGAATTCCACCAGCTTCGCGGTAATGAAAGCTATCGTGGAGAACGACAAACTTCATTTGAGCCACACCGCGATGGACGTCTTCGCGTTGTGGCTCGTTTCACCGCAGCTCGGTATGTAGTTCATTTGCAGATTTACAAGCTTACGTAACCGTTTATTTCTGTCTTTTTCAACTACGAAGAAATCCAACTGAAAGCCCATCACAAACCCATGAAAGTATTTGCCGAATGGAAGAGAATCTGCCAGAAGTTTGTTGTCCTCGAAGGCAAGGAAGTCCTCCACGAGCCCGTCCTGACTTTCCGCAGGAACGTCTTTTTCCCAAAAAACGAAGAAATGAGAATCAGGTAGTTTTAGCCAACTGATAATCTGGTGAAGTGTGTTTTTATAGAAATTAACTATTGCAGAGACCCGGCTATAATCGAACTGCTGTATTTTGAGGCTCGTAAGAACTTTCTCAGTGGCCGCTACCCTCGGGAGCTCAGCAAATGCATTCTAATGGGCAGCATTAACGCGAAGATTGTCTGCGGATCGTACAATTCTCAAAATCATACTCTCTCTTACTTCAGGTATCCAGTCGCATCATAATCATATCCAACTAATGGAGAAATAAAACTGAGAAATTATAACTAACGACGTCGCATTACAAAACTTTTCCGCTTCAGGAACAGGCTCGGGGAATTCCTACCGGCCTACGCCTGCTACCGCGATACTCCCTGGTCGCTCTTCTGGCCCTTTTCCAAACTACAGCGACCTGACAAGACGACGACGCCCGAGTCGTACCTGCTCGAGCAGTTCAAACGCTTACCGACAACCAACACTCCGACGCAAAGACTGATGCTGCATTACCTGAAGCTGTGCTGGGCCATGCCCTACTATGGGTAATCAACTTAACCTGACTTAATAATAAAATAATTGATTCAGGGCTGATCGGTATCACATTTTCGTGATATCGATATCGTTTACCTTATATCAATCAATTCAAAACTCATCAGCAATACGATACATGATTTGAGGCCAAAAGGCAACACCTGTGTCAGAATTTCGATATCGATGCATCAGACAACCCAGAATTTTTGGACATCGTCAACACTGTATTATTGATAAATATTGTAATAACATATAATGTTAATTAGTATTGATGAATATTTAATTTAAATATTGCTAACACTGTATTATTAAAATGATTCTGTATAGCTGTAATTTATTTAATATTAACTAGAATCATAATTAACCTAAGGATTAATTAATTCATAAGTAGTTAGTTTGGGTTTGTCAAACTAATATATGCATGAAAATTAAAAAATATTAATATAACGACGTATAGTTTTAATTCATAATAATAAATATTAACTGAATTGGATTAATATTAAGTATTTTCAAAATACTATTATTATAACTGTCATACATTTATGTATATAATCGGAAATTACTTATAGTTAATTAGTAATATACTCCTTCTTAAAACTAATTAAGTTGATGCTATGTTTAACGTTATTGTTGTAATCTTCTAGTCTTGTAATTGTATTCTTAAGTTAGGCGGTGAATTTCTCTCGTTGAAAAATGGTACGATCTGTTAACTTTTAAACCCTTAAAGTAAGATCATTAATAAGGAACGTCCTTTGGGGTTTATACTGAACCTTTTTTTTACGTTCTCTGCACTGAAGCAATTAGGAGTTGGAAAAAAATGCTTAAAAAAGAGACTGCTCGTGACTTTGTTAAATCCTCTTGTGCTGTTGCGGGAGCTATACGACATGTCTGTTCTCTTTTTCAAGTGAAGAATCCTGTAATAGGATCTTTTCCCCTTTTTTTCCCCCCAAGGCGACACGGCGGGAACAAATTGGTCCAGCTAATGAACTGCACTGACAATGACATCTCGTGCTTTTCTCCTCATCTAATTAACTTAATTGATTAGTTCAGGATTTCAATCTGCAAATTTGGTTAATCAAATTAATGAAGGGTTCAGCTTGATTTATATGAAAGTTACAAATCCATTTAGAATGATGCTTTTGTATGAGACAGTGATGGTTGATAATTGCTATTAAGGGAATTGTTCTGTATGTTGGGCGAAATGTTGATTCCCAATCAGTAACAAGCTGCAGTTGGATTAGCGGTTTCAGAGGTGAAAGCGTGAGCTTGTCGTTTGGAACGAGACGTCACGCAATGGCTACTGTAAGACAGCCAGACTGACAGATAAATAGATAGATAGGTGGACAGATGGATGGTTAGATATTGACAGATACATAGATAGATATGATAGACAGACAGACTGACAGACAGACAAATAGGTAGATAGGTAGACAGACAGATAGATAGATAGATAGACAGGTGTGATAGAAAGACAGACAGACAGATAGACAAATAGGTAGATAGATAGATAGATAGATAGGTAGGTAGATAAATAGATAGATAGATAGATAATATAGCTAGGTAGATAGATAGGTGGAATATATAGATAGGTATGATAGACAGACAGACAAATAGATAGATAGATGGATAGGATACTAAGGTATGATAGATAGACAGACAGACAGATAGTCAAATAGGTATTTGGTAGATAGATAGGTAAGTAGGTAGGTAGATAGAAAATGTATAGATAGATAGATAGCTAGGTAGATTGTAGATAGGTGGATAAATAAATGGATGGATAGATAAATAAATAAATTTTCTGTATCAATATATCATTACTTAAAAAAAAAAAAAGATTAAGTCTGCCTTTTTACATGTATTTTTTAAATAATTTTTCCAGGGCTGCATATTTCCGCGGTCAAGTGGAAGAGCGCGCCGCTTCCAGATTGGCAGCCTGGCTAAACCGCGGTGACCTGCAAATGCTGATTGCGGTCAGCAGGACGGGACTCTGCTTAATTCAACCGCAAGAAGGGGTATTCCGTCGTTCCAGAACCGTTTCTTTCAACTAAATATGCCAGAGTTAAATCTAATTAGATTATGTAGTTATGACTAGTAATTTTAAGAAGTTAATTAGGCAATTATGTTAATAACTAGTAATTATGTTGTTCGATTATATAATTATGTAGATTAAATTTGTTTTAATTTTTTAATTCAGTTAATCGACCGTTTTTATCACATTGAATGGATTTTAACTTGGTTATGTGGATGATTATGATTGATTGTATTAGTATTAACTTAATGTGAATTAATTACATTAAAATTGATTGTCATTATGACTTTTAGACGGTGCTGCTGAACCTCCAGTACGGTGAATTCTTTTGGGAGTGCGCCTATCCATCCGATACGGAGGATCCCGAGTGTTTCCCGTGCATCTTTTTGCAGTTTGGCGCCGCCGTGGGACCGCGCCAACTGCACGCTACCAATCTCCTCCAAGTTTTCTCCAAGCAGGTTAAAAATAAATAAATAAATAATAATAAATTGTATAAATTGTCGCGTGTCTCCTTTCTTGGGACACAGGGAAATTTAACTTTAAAAAAAAAGAATTAAATATTAATGTTATTTAAATTAAACTTAATGAACACATTAAAGGGAAAATTACTATTCAGATGAGATGGTTGTCTTTCAGTTGAACTGGAATGCAAACAGCCCATTACTTTCGCCGTATTCATGCGCTGCTGTCCGTTCGTATTAACAGCGCAAAAAGTCGAGTAATTTATCTTGAAAAGCTTATATGTTTCCCGCCTTGAATTCCGTATGTAAGTTCCGAGTACAAACTACCGGCCGGAAGAGGACGGGCGTCTAACAATTAAGCAGAAGGGCCAAGTTTCGGCCAAAGTTAAACCAACGGGCAACGAGACAGAAGTTGACGTTCGGCTGAAAGTTTGTCGAAGTACCCGCGGGGAAGTTGATTTGATTGAATGCTTTAAAGTAGAGACGTTAATTTTTGTGGGTTACTTTCTTTTTTTTTCTCATAGGCTGCTATGGTGAACGCCCTGATGACCATCTTTGCTAACCAGATGCGACGGACCTCGGCCGCGGCGGCTGTCGACGAGACCGACGGACCGCAAATAGATCCCGACATGGATGGTAATTGATTTCGATTTACTTATCTATTTGTTGATTTATTTATCTTTAATAGATGTATAAAAACGTAAGAGTGTAATTAATGATTTTTGTTTGAATTCGGCTTCTTCGGTACAGCAGACGTCATGGCCCCGCTGACGAATAAAAGCCGCAACGACGTTCCCGACGCGTGTCTGACCAACAAGCTGAATCGCCTGTCGCTGGTCACTTTCGATGACGAGGGGCGCTGCGTCCAGTCGACGGGGTCGTTGGAGCTGGTGCGCTGAACCGTCGTTCTCCCCGCTTCTCGATATCGCTGCATAAAACATACTCGGCTTCTTTCAGTATTACCCTTTTTTAATTTAATTTCGTTTTATTAAATTTTTTGGCTATTTTTTTTATAATGTCATTTTGAAACTTTGTCTAGTTTTTTTTTTTATTTCTCCAATTCCAAAAATGTCGGATATTCGTGAATTGATCTCATTAAGGCAAGCTCTCTGAGTTTGTCAGTCGTTTTTATCTAGGAATAAGCAGCAAATAGACATTGCGATTTAATACATTATTCATGTGGATGTTTCCCCTTGGCCGCTTTATCTCATCGCGATGGAAAGCCCGTGTTTTCCTTGGCGTTGCCATGGTAACCCTTGAACGCGGGTCGTAAAACATTCAGAAGAAACGAGAAGGTCAGCACTGGAAAAGCTGCGCATGCGCAGAAGCTGCTCTGTATGAACGATCATCCCGAATGATTCAGATCTGAATTAAGATTAATGAGTCACTGCCATTGATTTCCTGTTGATAGACGAGTTGATTCGTACACACGAAGAATGACTCTCTAGTGAATCTGGAGAATCTGGTTTCTTGCAATCATCATTATACATCCTTAAAAAAATGAATTCCTGGTATGTTCACCCAATGATTTCATCAACTTCCTTGACCTTGAATGACCTATGACCTCTGTGACCTTCCGTGACCTTTCACGACCTTTTCAGTAGCAATGCGAATTCAATAAAACCGATCATTAGTAAAAGGAAGAGGAGATCATGGAGACAATCAACTAAAACGGAATCGTTCGAAAGGGTTCAAAAAGGTAAAAGGCTGTAGGGACGAGTGTCGTGCCCTGGAGGCATATCACGCAAATAGCCCCGGGCTATCCGTTCTTTTGATCCGCGCCATGCACGCGCCATTGGATCGTCACGATACGACCAAGCGACATACACACACACACACACACACACACACACTTTACCTGGATCCCCCTCCGGCGTGTCTCTCCAGTCGGAAGCTTCATGGATCGCTGGCTGGGCGACTCTAAACTCTGGCTCGTTGGCCAAAGTCGACCGCTTCTTCAACGAGGGTAATCTATTTTTCTTCTATTTCTCTGAAAGAGACATTAATTTTAAGTTAATCATAATTAAAGATAATCATCTCTATCGTGTAAACCTGTTTGTTATCCTGATGTAATTTTTTTCGAAGCGTTGTTTATTCAGTGAAAATAATCACGTGATCGCAAGATCATCGTCTATTGGCTTCTGTAATTCACCAGTTGTTTTTAACTAGTTTTCAGTAGTTGGTTTAGTACTGGATCTTAATTAATAGTCTTGATTGTTGAAATCGTAATTAGTATTTAAGTTGATGATTAGCTGAAATGTGTGGTGAAGAGAGACATTCATAAAGTTTGGCCAATACGAGTGCAGTGTTATGGTTACTGAACCGAGGGTAAGTTTATGCGGGCAAATTTACGTGCGTGTCCTGCTCTCTTTTACTCCACAAACTTAAAAATCGATATAAAGGTCAAGCAGCATTTTAATTCCGATTGAATTAATCTAATTAACTTACCTAATCATTAAAATTCACTGAAATTATACATTACACTAATATAGATTTAAAACTTTAATTAAATAGATGTAAATGTAATTAAACAGGGGGTTATTAATCGATAAAAGACAACTGGGAAAGAATTGGAATTTTTTTTAAAATTCGATCAGAGATTTCGAATTTGGCGCCCCTTTTTTTTCTTCATAAACAAAAATGAGGTTTTTAAATTTAAATCGAATTGACCGGTAAACTAAAAGTAGCTGCGGTTAATAGCCTTGCGTATCAATAATATATCAGAGTAAATATTGATAGACGAGAGACAAAGAAACATGCCGCTCAGTATGTGTCATAGAGTCATTGCGCTGCTTGAGCGCCGTCGTCATGGCAACCGACAAACATGACAACATAACAAAGCTCTCCCTGCAGAGGTTGGCCTAGTCCGTTGGTACCAGTTGATTTGTTTTGAACTCATTTCCATTCGTGTTTAATTTCTGATTATAGAAGTCGGGCGCCGTCGTCTCACTTCATGGAACGCTACGAGAAGATTAGTCGACTCGGCGAAGGATCGTACGGAGTCGTCTACAAATGTCGGAATCGGGAAACGGGCCAGATTGTCGCCATCAAGAAGTTTGT